>RJWM01008856.1:0-46382 GCA_004363535.1 Dasyprocta punctata
CATCTTGCAGCTGTTGAATTGTTGTTTCTTGGTTCCTTACTATTTTTAGGAGATCTTTTCTTTCATGGCCATGATCTCCCATGCTGTCTTCAAGATCTGAGATTCTATCTTCAGCTTCATTTAAGCGGTTTTTCAAACTTTCCATGGAGTTTTTCATTTCTTGCATTTCCCTTTGCATCTGTTTCATGCATTCTGTTTGCATCTTATATTGTTCATTCAAGGTTTCGATCATTTTCTTAAGTTCTTCTATGTTTTTATCTTGCTCTTCTTTAGATACACACATTTCTTTAATAATGATTCTCATTTCATTTTTTAGCTGAGAGAATATTTCTGATTTGAATTTCTCTATAGTTTCTTCAAGCTGTTTGTTTATTACATTTTCTATCATTTCAGAAAGTCCATTTGTGTGACTCCCACTGTCTTCCATTTCAGTGTCTCTTGGGTTTGTTCTTTGTGGGCTGGGGGACTGAGCCTGCCTCTTGGTCTTTCGTTTTGTCATTTTCTTCTGGAATCTATGTAGCTCCTTGTCCTGCGAGGCTGGCGGGCGTTCCCCTGAGGTTAGCGCTGATTCTTGCAGCGTGCAGGATCGCGGGACCCAGTAGGCTGGGTCCCGTGCACAGCAAGGGAAGGAGGCCTCTCGTGGCGTGCGGGTGAAGCCTCCTCCTTCACTGGGTGGCGGGCCAAGTCCTCCCGGTCCCAGCAAGCTAGGCAGGGCAGCGTGAGTGATGCGAACCCGACCCTGGTTCTGTCCGCAAGTTCAGCCCAACAGCTCTGCCTCCACTTTGCCTTTATTGCCCAGGATTATTTTTACTATTCCAAGTCTCTTCTTTTTCCAAATGAATTGTAGAATTGTTTTCTCTAATTCTGTAATGTATGTTATTGGTATTTTGATTGGGGTTGCATTAAGCCTATATCACATTTTTAGAAATATAGACATTTCCATCATGTTGTTTCTTTCTACCCAAGAACAAGGGGTATCTTTCCATTGTTTGTTATCCTTTTAATTCCTCTTTTTTCAGGTTACTGTAGATTTCAGTGTGAAGTTCTTTTGTTTTCTTCATTAACTCAATTACTAAATATTTCTTTTTGTGTGTGCTGCTATTGTGAATGGTATTGTTTCCCCAATTTCTCTCTCAGTGAGTTTGCTATTTGTATATAACAATGTTGTTGATTTTTGAGAGTTGACTTTGTGTAGAGCTATGCTATTTAATTTGCATAGCAGAAGTCTTTTGGTGGCATTTTTGGTTTCTTCTATGTAGAGTATCAGGTCATCTGCAAATAATAATAATTTAACTTCTTTTCCTATCATTATTCCTTTTATTTCTTTTTTGTCTAATTGCTCTGGCTAATTTTTCCAGAAGTATATTGAATAGGAGTAGGGATAGTGTGCAACCTTCTCTTTTAGAGTGAAGGTTTTCAGGTTTTTACCATTTATTAAGATGTTGGCTGATGGTTTGTCATAGATAGCTTTTATCAGATTGAGACAAAGACCATCTATTCCAATTTTCTGTAAGGTTTTTTTTTATCATGAATGGATGTTGGACTTTGTTAAATGGTTTTTCTGCATCTATTGAGATAATCACGTTTTTGTCTTCTGTTGGTTAATATAGTGTATTACATTTATTGTTTCTGTATGTTGAAACCTCCCTGTGTCCCTGGGATGAATCCTACTTGGTCATGGTGTATAATTTTTTGATGATTTGCTGCATTCCATTTGCCAGTACCTTATTGAAGATTGTTTCATCTATGTTCATTAGGGAGATTAGCTTATAATTCTCATCTTTGGTTGGATCCTTCTGGTTTTGGAGTCAGAATAATGCTTCCAGGAATGAGTTAGGGAGTATTGCTTCCCTTTCAATTTCATTAAAGAGTCTGAGGAGTAGAACATTAGATCTTGTCTTAATTTCTTGTATAATTCAGCAGTGAATCTTTTAGGAACTGGGCTTTTCTTTTTTGGTAGATTTTTTTATTACATCTTCAATTTCATTGACTGATACTGAGTTATTTGAAATTTTTATATCTTCTTGATGCAACTTTGGTAATTTATATGTATCCAAGAATTTGTCCATTTCTATGTTTTCCATCTTAATAGAATTAAGATTCTGGAAGCTGATATTGATGATTTTCTGGATTTCTCCTGAATCTATTTTGTTTTCACCTTTTCATTCCTAAGGGTTTGTCAATTTTATTTAATCTTTCAAAGTACCAACTCTTTGATTCATTGATTCTTTGTATTGTTTTCCTAGTCTCAATTACATTACTTTGTGCTCTGATGTTTACAATTTCCTCCCTCAAGTGATCTTTGGGTTTGACTTGCTCTTATTTTCTAGTAGCTTCAGTTTCAACATTAGTTTGTTTATTTGAACTCATTCTGGTTTTCTTTCTTCTTTTTTCTCTTTTTTCTTTTCTTTTTTTTTTTTTTTTTTTTTTTTTTTTTTTTTTTTTTTTTTTTTTTTTTTTTTTTTTTTTTTTTTTTTTTTTTTTTTTTTTTTTTTTTTTTTTTTTTTTTTTTTTTTTTTTTTTTTTTTTTTTTTTTTTTTTTTTTTTTTTGAACTTGTTCTGTTTTTCTGATGTGGGAATTTACTGCCATAAATTTCCTTCATATTACCATTTTCACTGTGTCCCATAATTTCCAGCATACTGTATTGGCATTATCATTTAATTGAAGAATGTGTCTGATTTCTTCAATTTCTTCTGTGACTTATTTGTTGTTCACGATAATGTTATTTAATTTCCATGTTTTTATGCACTGTTTTGGTTTCTTTTGCCATTGATTTCCAATATTTTTGTACCATGGTTTGATGATATGCATGGAATAACTTCAATTTTTTGCATTTACATAAGTATGTTCTATGAGCTAGTATGTAATCTGTTTTGGAGAAAGTTCCATATGCAGTTGAGAGCAATGTGTATTCTGATGTTGTGGAATAGAACACTCTGTCAATATCTTCTAAGTCCATTTGTTCAAAGGTTTGGTTCAGTTCTCATATTTCTTTGTTGATTTTCTGTTTTGTTGATAGTTATCTATTTCCATCAGTAGGATACTGAGGTCCCCTATTACAATTGTACTAATGCTTATTTGATTTTTTATGTCCATTAGTATTTGTTTTATATAGTTGTATGTGTTGGTTTTGGTGTATATATTTATAGTTGTTGTTTCTTCCTTTGGATTATTCCCTTAATAAGGATGTAGTGACCTTTTTATTCTCTTTTGATCATTCTTGGCTTGAATTCACCTTGTGTGTGAAAAGAATTGTGCTATTTTCTGGGTTCTTGATGCATGGAGTATTGTTTTCCATTCTTTGACTTTCAATCTATAAAATTACTTTTGAACTGAATGTGTTTCTTGTATGCATCATGTTATTGGATCTTGTTTATTGATCCATTCTGCCAATCTCTTTTTTTGTGATTGGTGAATTTAGATCATTTGCATTTATGTTTACAACTTATATGTATTGACTTATCCTTTTCATATAATTTTCCTGTTGTTTGCTCCCTTGTTTCCCTGTGTATTTACTTGCTTGTCTTGCCTGGTGGATTCATTATGTTCAGGTTCATGGAGTTGTAATCTTTATTATCACTTTCTAGAATATCCATTATAACTGCTTGGAGTGCTGATTTGATGGTCATTAATTTCTTCAGGTGTTCTTTATCGTGGAAGTATCTTATTGCTCCATTAATTTTGAAAGGTAGTTTTGCAGGATAAATCACTCTGGGTTGGAGGTTGTTTTTTGTTAGGGCTTGAAACACTTCACTCCAAGCTCTCCTTTATTTAAGGGTTTGTGTTGAGAAGTGTACTGTGATTCTGATGGGCTTTCCTTTATATGTGATTTTTTTTCTGTAACCATGTTTAATATTCTGTTTTATATTGAATTTGTGGAATCTTAACTATCACATGCATTAGTATAGTTTTTTTAATCATGGCTAAGTGGAGTTCTGTATGCCTCAGTTATCTGTGTATCAATTTCTTTTTCCATGCTTGGGAAGTATTCTGCCATTACTGTTGTGAACAGGATTTGTATGTCATTTGTGCTATTTCCTGATTTTTTTTATTGACTCCAGTCACTTTTATGTTATTTTTCTTTGCATCATCTAGCAGCTGTTGGATTGGTTTTATGTGATTCCTTGCTATTTTTAAGAAATCTTTGTTTTCATGGTCACTAGCCACAAACCTGTCTCCTACATCTAATATTCTGTTCTCACATTGGTTGATACTACTGTGTATATTTTCAGCAGAATTTTCAATCTCCCGAATATCTGTTTGAATCTGTTTTATGAATTCTATTTCTTTCCCGTATTGGGAATTCATGATTTTCATCATTTTCCTAAGCTCCTCTGGTTTGTTTAAATCTGTATCTACTCTATGAGAAATTGTTTCTGATTTTTTTTCTATAGCCTCATTTATCTGTTTTGTTAATTCCACTGCTATCATTTAAGAGAGCTCAGGATGCTGGTTTTTTATTTGTTCCATTTCATTGCTCCCTGGGTTTTCCTTAGGTGAGCTGAAGGTCTAAGTTTGCATCTTGCTTTCATATCTTCTCATTTTCTATTTTATTTTAGTTTATTGTCTGTTTTGATGCTTATATATGGCTTATAGCAAGTATAATATATATTTTTTCTGAGTTCCTAACTCTACCATATTTGTCAATATCACTCCAGTCTAAGAATTTTTAAAATACTAATTTTTATTGGTAAATACTAGGAGTATACAATATTTACATTCCTTGTGGGGAGTTAGTACATGTACATCACACATTTTAATTTTTTTTTATTTCCTTCTCTTTCTCTCCCCCTTTTCTTCCTTTCTCCTCTCTCTCTCTCCCCTTGCCTTCTGTAGAACATCTATCTATTGATTTCCTATTTTCAGTATTTTACTTTGTTCTTTAATTATATATGGTTTGGGTTTCTCATATAGGAGAATGCATGTGATATTTAAGATATAACATTTATTTCACTTAACATTACAGTCTCAAGTTATATCCATTTTCCTACAAATGAGTCAATCTTAGCCTTACTTACAGCAGTACTCCACTGTGCATAAATACAACATTTTCTTTATCCATTTATTTGTAGATGGACATAAAGGCTACCTCCAAGATTTAACAATTATAAGTTGTGCTGCTATAAATGTGGAAATGTGTGTATCATGTAATATGATGTCTTTAAGTCTTTCAGGAAGATACCTAAAAGGGGACTACCTGGGTTGAGTGGAAATTCTATTTTTTTTTTTTTCAGGAATCTCCATACTGATTTCACTTCCATAATGGTTGTACTAATTTACATTTTTACCAACAATGTAGAAAGGTTTCTTTTTCGCCATGGCCTCACTGCCATATGTTATTATTTTATTTCCTTGATGATAACCATTCTTCCTGGAGTAAGATGGTATCTTCATGTTGTTTTAGTCTGCATTTTTTTTGTACTGGGGATTGAACTCATGACCTCATGCTTGCCAGGCAGGCGCTTGTGCTGCTGAGCTAAATCCTTAGCCTAGTTTGCATTTCTTTAGTGGGCAGAGATTTTGAATATATTTTTGTGTATTTATTATCCATTTGTATTTCTGAGAATTGTCTATTAATTTCACTTGGCCACTTTTGATAGGGTCTTTTATTTTGGATGATCTAAAGTTTTTGTGTTCTTTATGTATTTTAGATATGAGTCCTCTGTTTGAGGAATACCTAAAAAAATTTTCCTATTCTGTGGGTTGTCTCTTCACTGTGTTAGTTGTATCCTTTTCTGTGAAGATTTTTAATGTTAATATGATCTCATTTGTTGATTCTTGATATTGTTTCTTGTGCAATCAAGTCTAAGATTTTTTGGTTAACCACTCCTCAAATTTTAAAAATACCTAAAAGTGTCCAGGACAGATGAACCAGTGTGCATTCAAGACAAATGAAGAGACAAATCACCACCCCATCTCACTCAGAACTGAAGATTTTGATCTGTAAATTGATGATCTATAAAAGCACAGATTACCTGTACTGCTCTTAATTCTCAGATTTCATTTTCCACCACTTTGCTCCTTGCTATAACTGCAAGGGCCTCTTTGCCAATACTTGAACATGGTAGGAGCACCTCATAAATCAGAGCCTTTACATCTGCTGCTCCCCCTATCTGAAGTGATGTCAGATATCTAGAGATATCTGTATGACTCACTGTCCCACTTCATTCAAATTTTTGCCCAGATATCACTTCAATGAAGTCCGCTCTTGCCACTCAATTTAGAATTACTCTCCTCTAGCACTCCCTATCCTTTTTGCCATGCTTTTTATATATAACGTGTTGCTTTTAAGCTTACTATTTTATTAGATTTTTTAATTTATTGCTTGCTTCCTTACCTCACACACTCTCCTCCTCTACACATACATTAAATGGATAGTCTTTAAAATAGATATTATTGATATTGTCCATAGATAGACAGATGGATAGATAGACATAGATAGATAGGGAGATAGAGAGATAGATAGATAGATAGATAGATAGACAAAAAATTGTCTGGCACAGAGTAGCTGTTCTGAGGAATTTATTGAATGAGTAAATGCATGGATACATGAATTCATTTCTTAACTCCACTTAGATATGTGTTAATATCTTTTTGTTTTATGAGCATGGAAATCAGTGTCTAACATAGATTCTGGCTCTTACTGGGTATTTACTAATTTTTGAAAGAATGACATAATGAATACTGTTCTCCATTTCCGACATTTTATTTTTCTAGTATTGTCAGAAAAATCAAATGTTCCACCTAAGTAAGCTTTCCCAGATAACTGATCTCTAGAGTGTCTAGCTTTTAATAATTTTATATATCTCTTAGTGGAATAGGTAAATAGTTTTTGCATGCTTTCCAGAGTACAGCAGAATAACTTCAATTTAACATTTTTGTTGATATTTAAGAAGTTATTATAAAGGGAAAATAAGAGTAATTACTTCATTTCTCATTTAGCTGTAGGAGCATGAACAATTCTGTTAACCACCCTGGGCCTTAATTTCATCATAGGGAAGATGATAACAATAACTGCTCTGAATCATTCATAGATTAGTGTGAGGTTTAAAGAAGTAATTCATAGGAACACTATAAGATGTAAAGCTACTTGTACATACAAGCGCTATTAGTGTTTATGACTTGGAAAATAGCTCAATACATATGAATTCTTTCCTATGTGTAAGTGATTAGGTAACAGAGAAAGGGCACGTTCAACATGAGTGGCTAAAGCCTAAGTGACACTAGTAATGCTATCATTCATTAGTTGAATGTAATTTTCCATTCCTGATGCTTGAGGAACATCACAATTGGAACATCACAAGTCTGCTTGCACTAGGTTGTTAAGAATTGTTTGTTTTGGATGCATGGTAGACTCTTGTTTTCTAGGAAAATCTCTGGTGCCCTTCATGCTTAAAGTGTGATTCAGAATACATTGGCCCTAGAAGAATATACCATTGTGTTATCCTGAGTGTCTACATAAAAAATGGAAAAGAGTAATTTATTCACTGTACACTTTGGAGGAATTTTAATCTACTAGACCTAGGTCACTTTTCATTTTGTCAGTAACCATTATGGTTTTTGTTCATAATTCAGTTGATGTCAACATTTGGGAGTTACTACCATTTTTAATTTATTTTTTATTGAGACGTTTGTATATTTGGGGGTACAGTGTAGTAATCTGACACATGTAAACAATGTGTTATGATCAAATCAGGGTAATGAGCAGTTCCATATCCTCAAACATTAATAAGTCCAACACAATTATTTTAGTATGTTGGAAACCTTCATACCCTTCTACTTATTTTGAAATATATCATAGATTGTTGTAGATAGTGGTTGACTTACTGTGCTATAAAAATTAGATCTCATTCCTCTTATGGAATTATTTTAGAAAATTCAGATACATGGCAAGAAAATATATTATCTTCATGGCAAAGTGGGTAACGTAGTGGACTTTTCTCCATTGGTACAGTATCCCCTTCTCCTTAGCCTCCAGTGGTTGGGAAAAAAAAGCTAGAAGTGCTCTCACTCACCACTCAACATACCAGCAGTGGTCCACTAGTTTCCAGATGACTTTTTCTGGTTGCATTGGTTACTTCCTGTAACTGGTCTGACCGGTAGTAACTACTAAAGAGTAGGCTAAAATGGCTAAGGGGAAGGAAATGTCAAACCAGTTTGGCTGTGTTAAAGTGGTTATAAAAAGAAAAATCTTTGTTTTTAGCAGAAAAGAAATAGAGTCAGTGTGCTTGGTCAAGGCTGACTGAATATTTTGGAGGTTATGATGACTAACAAATCACCAATTTTATGACCTGTTTTATGTGTCAATCTTGGGTCTTTGCAACCTCCATGCCTTTTCAAATATATCAACCTCTCTGCCTGGAATGCTTTATTAGTGTTTTGTTTACTTACCAAAGTTCTGTTTCCATCAGCATTATTCCTGTGAAATGCAAATTCTAATTCATTTTCCATTTCAAGAGTTTATTATTTATTAGCTGTTAGCATTTTTTTCTACACAGATGAATATCATGCTGTTATTTTGTTTTCTGATGGCATTTCATAACAATTGCTACCTACCTCTGACCAATTCTTCGTACATTTTCTATTCATTCTTATCTTTAAGCACTCAACTCATCCATTTCTGTTTCTCATTCAATATTTAGTGAGTACGTATGTGTGCCAGACATTGTGTTAATTGCTTTGCAATACATTATTTCATTTAAACGTTGCAATGGATCTTTGTGTTATTATCTCCATTTTATAGCAGACTAAATCAAGGTTCAGAGTCAAATAACTTTCACCAAAACAAGGACTTGGATACAAATTCCTAAACTACCATGTCCCATTTGTTTCTGACTATATTACCAGGGTAATACACTCCTCTCTCTTTCTGTAGCTTGCCCTGTTTCCTGTATGAGTCACATTTTAATCATTGGGCACCACTGTGGGACTTTCCTAGAATCAGAACGGAATGTTGTCTTCTTAAAGCTCTGAGTCTATCACACTCTGACTTTCTAAGGGGAAGGGTCATTGAAAACAGTAATTGAAAGAGACTTGGAGTAGATGAATATGAAATAATTGGGATGCAGGCTCATTCCCCTCCCCCAATCAGCAGTGCTTCCACCCTCAATGGAGAGGGCAGTCACATGATAGACCATGCTCAGCCCTGAGAGGCAGCATTTAGGATGCAGTTAATAACTTGTCTAGCTTCTCTTGAAGCTACCACAAGGCCCAATATTTCAAGCTTGGAATTTTCTTTCTAAATAATTGTGCTTCTCTTCCACCACTCTGGCTTCTTTTCCTGTGCACCCTCCCTTCTGTTCCTCTTTCTTCTACTCTTCCTGCTCTTCTTCCTTTTCTTTTTCCTCTGTTTCTGTGTCACACATGCATTTTCAATCTTAAGTACCGTGTAAGTGTTTTGTAAAGGGCACACTATGATTATCTTGATAAGTAGCTTCTTCATTTGTTTCCTGCAAATTTCCTATCAAATCAGAACCATACCTAGATGTGCAGAGCACAATGTAGTTGTATGTCTGAGTTGACGATTAAATTTCAGTTTTCAGATTTGATCTGAGATGGCTTTAGAACTATATGAAAGCAAAATATGAATAATTTGATTAAAACTCTTTGTTGTGGAGCGCTTGATAAGTAAACAACATTTAGTACAGTCCTTGAATGCTGCCTAATAAATACTTCAGCAGGCCCTTAAAACATGATCAGCTCCCCGAGTGCCACATGATTCCAGGAGACTGTTCACCATTCTTATAGTTCTGATTTATCAGATACTTAAAATTTGTCAAATGTTTTATATGCATTGTTTTAATTGTCATAGTTTTGCAAAAGTGTATACTATAGTCCTTGTTTCATAAAGAAAAAGCAGAATCAGAGAATGTATCCTGCTTTCTCAAGATTATGTTATTTGTCACTAGTAAGTGACATGCTAGAATTCATAGGCAATTCCCTCTGACTCTTAAGTCCATGCTTCTTCTACCACATCACACTGCTTTGCCAATTAACAAATATTTAGGACAACTACTAGAATTTACCATGTATGTGATGTTTTCTTAGTCTCTGGGATGAATATTAATTTATTGAAAGATTATTGATGTCATCTCATCACACTCACCTCATCATTTTATATGAAGAACTTGATACCCAAGGAAAACAGTGGCTTTGCCAAGGTCTCACAATGAGCCAGTGGAGATAAGACATGACTTCTAAACCTGTTTGCCTCATTCTAGAATTCTAGTACTCTTTTGTATTATCACAACTTTATGTGTGCTTTATCTTATCTCCCACTAGATTGCAAGCTCCTAAAAGTCAGGAGCTATGATTTGTTTCTTCCCTACAGATTTTGGTTGAGAGCTGGATCACTGCCCTTTAGGTAGACATTTGTTAATTAGCTAATAGTATTTTGTCAATAACAGAAACAACCTTTTCTGATCCTGTTACAAGAGCATGTTTTTTTTTTGTTTGTTTGTTTTGTTTTGTTTTTTTGTTTTTTTGTTTTTTTGCGGCACCAGGGATTGAACTCACAACCTCGCACCTGCCAGGGCAGGCGCTTAAGCCACTGAGCCAAACTCCCAGCCCTGGTTTTTTGAGGCAGGGTCACACTGTGTAGCTCAGGCCAGCCTTGCACTCACGTTGTAGCCCAAGCTGGCCTCGAACTCACAACGCTCCACCTACCTCAGTCTCCCAAGTGCTGGGATTAAAGGTGTGCACCACCACGCCCGGCAAGAGCATTTTCTGTACTTACACATTGTGTTGATTATAAATTGGAACTAGGTTTTGCTAGGAACATAACATCCTAGTTTTCTATCTGAACTATTATAAAATCCAAGCTTTTGTTGTGTTGATGGAAATACCAAAGCCTAGAGAGTGTTGTTGCAAGGTCATAGATATTTATAGCAGATCTGGGACTATTTAAACTTAAAGTAGGCAATACATGTATATGGTACACAATTCTTAAATTATGAAAGGTTAAAGAGTGATTTTCTGTGCCACAGATACACAGTTTTCTTTCTCACTGGCAAACATTATTTATTACTTTCTCTGTACTCCTGAAGATATAGTCACACATTTACAAATATTGCAAATATGTATCAATTTTCCTTATACAACCAGTGTCCTATATTGTTTTATATCTTGTTTTCTTTTAATTTTTAGCAGCTCTTTGGTTATTGTTCCACATTGGTATATACAGAACTACTTCATTTTAATGGCTACATTGTATGACTGCATCAGAATTTTATTTAACTAGTCCTTATTGATTGATATTTGAGTTTGTTTCCAGTCTTCTAGTATAAACAATGTTGCAGTGAATATCTTTGTATATATGTCATATCACGCATGTACAAGTGTGTGCTAGGTCAAAGCACATGACAGATATATATCCGTGTTTTAATTTTTTTTTCAGAATTTTACCCAGTTGTCCTCCACAAAAATTATGAGATTATCATGCAAAGTTTGTATTTGACAAAATTGATAAATAAAATAGTTTTTGTGCATTTTACAAAAGGATTTTTATTTTGGCCTTGCAGAAGTTTTCAGTACAATATCTTTAAATGATCAGTCCTCACTACATGTAAATGATAATTCAATTTAAAGAAGTCTGATTTGTACACTACTGTTCAGAAATTGTATTGGGTAAAGTATATGAACAAGGCAATATATTGTTTAAATGCAATTGAGTCAACATAGGCTGTGATTCCAACTATATTAACCAAACCCCAAAGGTGTTCCTTGATGAACATGTAGGAAGAAAAGAACAACGGAATCAGGTTCAGCTAGACACAGGAAAGTTACATGGGCAGAACCAGTGCCGTACCCATAAACTTGCTTTCTTTCAGGGACAGGGTGCTGGTTTGTAGTGTTTGCTGATTTCCATAGTTGTAGGTATTCTTATCACCACCAAGTTCAAATACATTTGAGAAGAGATCTTCAGAATGTGTATTTACAAGTTAATACAAGCCAGCTGTAGCATAACACTGGGCAGAATCTAAGGGAAGGCAGCTTGAGAACATAAAATTTGGGCCTGACCTAATGTCAGATGATCTTGGCAGATGTGTGGTGGCCTATTCTTCATAGTGTTTTCTTTGGTGAAGTTGGGTCCTCTAATTCTACCAGTTCACCTATCCAGATCCCAACCAAAGAACATCATCACTTTTGTGCTCCCCATACTCCTTACCTAGTAGGACAGAACCTCACTGGTCCCCAGAGGAGAAAAGAAAAGGGTAGGGTAGATTGTAAACTGTCAGCTGTACTTCCAGTGTCAAATATTGATCATGTTATTAATCTTGTGTCAGGTGCAAAACTGAATGAGTAATTGACTCACTTGCAATATCCAACACCAGCAGCTCTTGACCCGAGCTAAACGTGAGAAGCAATAAAGGAAGAAGGTTTTTTTTTCCTGGATTTTTGAGACAGGGTCTCACTATATAGCTCAGGTTGGTGTTGAACTCACTGTGTAGCTCAGGCTGGCCTCAAACTCATGATCCTCCTGCCTCAGCTTCCCAAATGATGGAATTATAGGCATTGCAACACTATACTCAGCTATATAAAAGCTTTTTAAAAATCACATTGCTTACCTTTTATCCTGTAATTTATTAAACCAGAGCCCCTGAGAATGAGACCAGGCATCAGTATGCTGTAAATGCCGCCCTGGTGATACTTATTTATAGCCAACATGGAGAACTACTACTGTACACAACATGATTCTGACATCTAATCAACTTTTTAAAAAGTGCACATTAGTGATACAGAATAATGACATTTATTTTGGTATACTTATACATGCAAATAATGTAATTTGATTAATTTCATCCCTGTTATTCCCCTCACCCTTTCCTCCTCCTTCCCTTTGATCACTTTTTCCATCTCTAAAAACCTGCCTTCTAGTTTTCTCTCATTTCTCCATTTTCTTTATTTTTGAATTGCTCATATAAAACATTTGATATTTAATTTTGAGACTGGCATACTTTGCTTAGCATGACAGTCTCCAGTTCCATCCATTTTCCTGCAAATGACATGATTTCATTCTTCTTTATGGCTGAACAATACTCCACTGTGTATATATATCACGTGTTCTTTGTCCATTCATCTGTTGGCAGGCATGCAGGCTGCTTCCACAGCTTAGCTGTTATGAATTGTGACGTGATAAATACGAGTATGCGTGTATCACTATGGTGTGCTACCCTTAGTTCTTTTCTGGAATATACAAAAAACATGGAATAGCTGGATCAAATGACATTTCTATTTTTATTTTTCCTGAGGAATCTCCATACCAATTTTCATAGTGGTTGTATTCATTTACCTTCCCGCCAACAGTGTAGGAGAGTTCCTTTTCTACCCATCTGCATCTGTATTCATTGCATTTTATATTCTTGATACTAACCATTCTAACTGGCTTAAAATGGAATCTCAAAGTATGTTTGATTTACATTTCCCTAATGACTAAAGGTCTTGAACATTTTTTTCATATACTTATTGATCATTTGTACTTCTTTTGAAAAGTGTCTGTTCAATTAATTTGCTCATATATTGTCTGGGCCATTTGTTTTCATGGTGTTAAGCTTTTTGATTTCTTTATTCTAGATATTAATCTTCAATCAGAAGAGTAGCTGGCAAAGATTTTCTCCCATTCTGTAGGTTGTCTCTTTGACTGTTTGCTTTTCTATGCAGAAACTTTTTAATTTGATGTAGTGCCATTTCTTGATTCTTGCTATTATTTCCTATGTTGTGGGTTCCTATTCAGGAAGTCTTTGCCTCTGCTTATGGCTTCAAGTGTTTTGCTTATATTTTCTTCTAGCAATTTCAAAGTTTCCAGTCTTACATATAAGTCTTTGGTCCATTTTGATTTGATTTTTTAAATTTTATCTTATTTTATTTTATTTTAAAGAGGATAAAATCAAGGAAAATAAAACAGAATAAAACCAATCAAAAATAAACGAGCATAAGTAATACAGGACTTCAAAACCTTACAAAACCAACCATACAAAGAGGAGAGATTAAAATCTAGTTTCAACTGTCGGCATGTAGATATTTAGTGTACCCAGTGCCTTTGTTAAAGAAGCTGTCTTTTCTCCTGCATATATTTTGGCCCTGTTGTAGTTGGGGTTTGCAAGGAAAGGGATTTAATATAGGACACATAATTTATAGGGATTATTTTATAATACTCACTGAAAGAGTCAAATGAAAAAGTATGCAGAAAATCTATCCAAACACTAGAGACCCAAAGAATCCAGCTGAAGGCCTGGATCCCATGGCAATGTCCTGCACGAGTCCAGCTGGAGACCTAGAGCCCATGACAATGTCTTGTGCAAGTCTGTATCAAGGACCTACACTGGGAAAGCCCAGAGGTCAATGGTAGAAGCTAGAAAGTGTGCCAGTGGGATGAAGGATCTGTGCCTGCAGGCTGAGGGATCTGCACTGGAGCCAGGAAGCAATGCTCAAAGTGAGGACCAGTGCTCCCCCAAAGTGAACAGCAGCCATCCTCAGCAACAGTGAGGTCCCAAGCTCCTCCAATGATGAGAACAGACGAGTTCGTACCAGGAAAACCAGCACAGCATGTTTCTCTAGAAGAATCAACAGCACCACCTCTTCCTCTCCAGTTCTCGGTTTTATATTGTTGGCAACAATCCTCAGGTGGGCCCTCCACACCCAGCATCACACTGATTCAGTTCAGGTTGGTGTTACACGTTGACCACAAATTGTCAATCCACCACATGCCCCTTTTCTCAAAAGTTAGATGACTGTAGGTGTGTATGTTTGCTTCTGTGTCTTCTCTTCTATTCCACTGATTTATATGTCTGTTTTGTGCCAGTAGCATTGTTTTTGTTACTATGGCTTTGTAGACTATCTTGAGATTGGATATTGTGATGCTTCCAGCATTGTTGTTTTCTTGCTCAAGACTACTTTGGCTGTTCTGGGATTTTGTGCATCCATATGAATTTTAAGATTGTTTGTTTTAGTTCTGTAAAGAATGTTCTCAGTAGTTTAACAGGGATTGCACTGAATATGTAGATCATTTTTGGTATTATGGCCGTTTAAGAAATATTAGTTGTGATCTAGGAACAAGGGAGAACTTTAATCTTCTAATACCTTCTTCAGTTTCATTCTCTAGTGTTCTGTAATTTTCAAAGTACAACTCTTACATTTACCTGGTTAGGTTTATTCCTATGTAATTTTTTTGAGACTTTTGTGAATGGAATTGTTTTCCTGATTTCTTTCTTTATATGTTCATTATTGGTGTTCAGGAAAACTATTGATTTTTGTGTGTTGATTTTGTATCTTTCCACTTTGCACATTTTTAAACAGGTCTATGAATCTTCTTGTGTAGTTCTAAATGCTTCCTTTACCTGGATACTCATGTCATTCCCCAGATTTGGGAATTTTGTGCTATAATTTTAGTGAATAAATTTTCTATGCTATTAACCTGAATTTCCTCACCTTCCTTGAAGTCAGTGAGTCTTAAATTTGTTTTTAGAACAAATTCAAGAGTTCATAGAGCTGGGCGTGGTGGCACACGCCTTTAATCTCAGCACTCGGGAGGCTGAGGTAGGAGGAGCATTGTGAGTTCGAGGGCAGTTTGGGATACAATGCAAGCACAAGTCCGGCCTAAGCTACATAGTATGACCCTGCTTCAAAAAAACCAAGGCTGGGAGTTTGACTCAGTGGCTTAAGTCCCTGCCTGGCACGTGCAAGGTTGTGAGTGCAATCCCTGGTGCTGCAAAAAAAAAAAAAAAAAAAGTTTATAAATAGCCTTTGTTAATTCTTATTTTTTCTTCATTAATGTCAGAATAATTTAGTATGAGCACCTTGTTTTCAAACCCTGATATTTCTATCTGGAAATATCACAGCCTGTATTTCTTTACTGAATTGGCCTTTCATAACCTGTATCATTTTCTTTAATACATTCAGCTGTTTATTTTTATCTTCTTTGAGCTGATTGATCATTTTAATAATTGATTCATTCAGCTGCTTATTTGTACCTACTTTAATCTCATTGATCATTTTAATGGTTTTTAAAATTCTTTGGTATTTCATCTACTTCAGTATCTGTGGGATCAGTTTTGGGAACCTATGGATTTGGGGAGGCATCTTTTGCTTTATTTTCTTGAGTCTTGTTTTTTTATGTTGAAGTTTGCAGATCAATTGTGATAGATATTTCACCACTATTGAATTGAACTCTTTTTAATAAGTAGTTTTTTCTTTGTGATGTGTTCTAAATTGTTGCTGTGTCTCAGCATGAAATCACCTACTCAAACTGTTCAAAGTTTAATCCCTAAAGCTGCCTTGGAAGGAGACAATAACTACTAGTGATATATCGTAACATGAGGCATATGCCTATATCTCAGCACTCTGGGAGTCTGAGCCAGGAAGATTGCAAGTTTGAACCCTGGGCAACTCAGTCACTTAATGAGACCCTGTCTCAAAATTAAAAATTAAAAAGGAGCTTAGCTTGCAGCTCAGTACAAAGGTCCTGGATTCAAACCCTAGTACCACTTGTACAAAAGAACTACTGTAATATCAACACCTGCAGAACCAACCACATAACAAAATATAATTTAAAACTCATTTTAAGTGTTCCTTTACTATTTCACTAACCCAGGAAAAGAAAGGAAGAGTATAATGCAGAATTGGCTAGAGAAAAAAAAAAGACACAAACAAAACAAGAAAAATAGGCTTAAATGATAATATTTTTATGCAAGAAAAGGAAGTGGAAGGAGACATTTGGAGGATACAAGAAGAGACAGAAACAAGAGAAGGGAAAGAAATCTAAGTTGAAAATAAGAGAAGATTTAGGGAGATTGAGTAGAAATTAATGAACTAGCAGAAACAGAAAGCCCTTTGAAATGACATTTGGTATCAGAAACCATGACAAAACTATATAAAACACTGTAGAAGCAAAAGCAACAATACTCACATAAACACACACCTCTTTGTGGTGGTATTTATACTAGGAACAATTATTGTCCCCAGATTTTTATTGTTGAACAACCCCTGCTAAAAGAAGCTATATGAAAGTCTTTTTTATTCCATAGTTTTCCTTTGTAGCTTCTGTCCAAGTAGAAGAAACCAACTAGGGCAGTCAGTAGGTTGAGCTCCACCCCTCTGTGGTTAATAGAGGAGTACTCAGGTGCAGTTTTTCAATGGCAGGACTGGATTACACTCAGTATTACCACTTTTTTCTATACCTAGGAATGAGGGTGCCAGAAAATTTTTGGCTGTCCACTAAAACTCTCACTGGTGTGTTCTGTGAGCAGGTCCAGATTATAGGCCAAAGTTCTGGAATTCACCAAACTGTTCTTGGAGGCATGCTGGCCGGTGTCTGCACATTATCACATTTACTCTGAAAGCCTCTGAGCAGAACAGAAGAAACCGGTCACACAAGATCTACTCTGAGATGAGAAGCCACAGGCACCAATCCTTCTACTGGTCTCTCTGCAGTTTCTCTTTGTCACAGTTCCATTCTTCTAGGTCCCTGATTCCTAGGAAGAGTGCCCACTGCCCCTCTGGTAAAAAGGAGTTGTTGTGTCCTGAAGATATAAAAAAAAATTAGGGGATTTTCTGTTCTTCCATGCCATCTGTTGTTTTGAATGAATATCCTGGAGTGGCTTGAGAGTACTACTTGCCTCTAGTTTGCCATTTTGAGACCCCTCTCTAGCAACTTTTACTCCCACCTTCCCTGCTCCTTCATCATATGCTAAGCAGTGGACACCTTGCTATTCCTAAAGCACACTAAACTTATTCCTCAATTTCAGCCTTTACAATTGCTATTTATCTATTGTGAATGTTCCTTTCCTGCCTTACTTTGTATGTCTGGCTCCTCATAACATGCTTGTGTCATCTCAGTTACCACATTTTGAGAGTATCGTTTCTCCTAACACTTTATCTGAATTAGCCCCCTGTTCAGTTACACCACCCTGTTTTTAGTTCCTTCATTGTATATATCAGCATTTGCAAAGATCTAATATATTATTTACTATTCATTTGTTGTTTGTCTTCATCTGCGAAAAGACCGCCTATCTTGAGGACAAGGCCTTTGACTATACTATTCACTGTTAGGTCCTCCATACTGCTCTCAGAGTATAGTAGATCGAAGATTCTTTAGCTGTTAGAGGATAATGATTGAGCATCTTCTATGATTGAGTTACTACTGACAGATGCAAATACTTTAGAATGGTCAATTTTAAATTGCAAAACATGACATTTAAGACTACTCACGGTCTAGCTACTGTCTAACTTGCCAGCTTTATCATCTGCTTCCTGTCTTCTTGAAGAAGGTGGTCCATGTGAATCACAGTAGCTAGGCCAGGTGATTTGGAGGTGAATGGCACAGGATTGGCTTTAGCAGAAAGGTATGTGTATGTGTATGTGTGCATGTGCATTCGTGTGCATGTGTGTGTGTGTTGAGGATTGAGAACAGAGGATAAAATATTTGTCACCAGGGTAGGCCAGTGAAGGGAACAATACAGTTAGAAGAGAAACAGTGGTAGGAATCGAGTACAAGATACACCCAATAACTTCACACATACCCCTTCTAATGTTTCTTTTTTCCTTTTCTGTGTCACTTTCACATTCATTCTGTATCATTTGTTTTTGAACAGCTTTATGCAGTAGACAATGCTATTATTTTATCCATATTTTCAGATAAAGAAGCAGATGCCATATTTCCAATTAAATGCAATATAGTGAAGCTGGGATTTGACACCTGCTCTTCTGACTGCCAGTTCAGTACTCTTTACAGTTCCATTGTATGGAGCTTGGCCACATTGTCAAACGTACTGTAAGCACAAGAATCTGGATTTGATTCTTGTCCCTTCTTACTAAGGTCAAAATAAACAAATAAACAAGGATGGCAATGGCCTCATGATAACTCCCAAAAAGCCTCTCTCTAGAGCATCAGCTGAGAAACTCAGCTGAGGATCCATCTATAGTAGTGGATTAACTGGCACCTATTTTCCAAATGAATGGGAGAGGCAGGACAGTCAGAAAAAGTACTTGGAGTCACAGAGACCTTGACACCTCAGGCACAGAAGATCTGCATTTTTCCATGAACCCAAGAACAGTAACCTGGGAGGAAAAAAGTAACTACATGTGAGTTCAATCCCTGGTACAACTTAATAATTCTTGAGAGAACTTTTCAAAGAAGAGCACCCTTGAGTGATGAGGCCAGAGGTTCTAGGCTGTCTCCATCCCAAAGAATGTTATGTCCCTAAGATTCATGATGCTAAACAGACCCTAGGCTGATTGTTGTCAGCAAAGATCACTCAAAGAAAGAACACTTTATTACTCCTTTCCATAGGATTGTGTCTTAGTTTTTGAGGGAAAACCCTTAGACTCAAGAGAAGTGAGTCTGGAAAAGCAGGACAGGAATTCAAACTGACTTCAGTCCTCCTATAGTGACACTTGGGTATACTCTGCGATGCCCAGAAAAAAAAAAAGATCATATGAATAGAAGACTCTCTAACCCACCATGTTTAGGTCATCACTGTTCTTTTAGTGTACTTCACATTATTTTCTTGTTACAGATGAGGGGAACTAAGGTTAAAAGAGAAGTAAAGATACATAAGGTCACATAATGATTCCCTGAGGCAGGAAGGGTGGTCCTCAGATCCTCCTACTATTATGCCTTGCCACTGGCTTTGAAGCATAAGACCAGGGCCCATTTTAGAGGAGATATCACAGTGTCATCAACCTCACACGTAAGTCATACAGACCTAGCTTCCAATCCTGCTTCTGCCACTTACTAGCTGGTGACTGTAGGTGAGTCACTCAACATTTCTGAGTCTTATTAGTCTCATCTCTAAAATACAGTTTGTAGCTACCTAAAAGTGTTTAGGCAATAATTAAATAAGGTAACATCTTTGTAGTTGAAGAGTACCTTGAAGAGTACCAATAAAAACACAGCAGTTTCCCCTCTCTTCATTTTTCTCCTCATTGTCACTTGGAAGAGGCAGAAGGTAGACTGAGGATACACAGGGGAGACAGGCAAGTAAAATATTTACTGAGTTGCAGTGGCTAAGTAGAATGCATTTGGCAGTGTGGATTCACACTAGGCTGTATGCTTTGTACAATCTTGCATCTATTCTGCTTTCTCAATATCAGTCTCCCTATCTGTAAAATGAGAAATTTGGAGTATGTGATCTCTGTAGAGATTCTTGCCTCTTCTGGTGTGCAAGGGTTCATTATTTAAATAATGATAATAATAAAACAGTAATAATGTAATAGATAAAATCTGTGTAATGCTTTGTGATTTGTATGGTGTTCTCTCATTCATTATCTTACGTGAGAATAGCACTAGCCTTCTGGACTGGAAATGAGGACATGGAGGCTCTTGTCCCTGTGTTGATGTGCACACCTGATATGACCTTAAGCAAGTATCTGTATTCTTTGATTCTTAGTTTCTGAGTTTGTGAAACAGTTGGTATGAAAGTAGACTGAATCAGTAAGTCTCTAACCTATCCCATGAAGCCCAGAGCTCCTACAGAATTTCTTTAAGACATACAGAGAAGGGGAGAAGAAGAGTGGCTTTTGCTGGGAGCACTTTAAGTTTCCTGACCTTGCTTCAACAAATCAGATTTAATTTTAACTCTTTTATCTATAAGGCTTATTTGCAATGTTTTGTTTGTGAAGTGAGTTTACTGAGAGTGAAAAAAACTTGATTAGTTGTTTTTAGAATTCATACATAAGTGAGGTCATTCAGTATTTGTCTTTGTATGTCTGACCTATTTTACTTAGCATAGTGGTCTTCCCCAATATCACAAATGATAAAACCTTTTGAAGGTTGTATAATATTCCATTCATCCAATGATGACCATTTAAGCACTTGCTATATCATAGCTGTTGCAAATAATGCTGAAAATAGTTCACATTCATAGAAGTAGAGAGTACAACAATAGTTGCCAGATACTATGGGACAGTTGGTGGGGTAAGGAGTGGTATGTTTGTCAACCAATATAACATTCTAGTTAGACAGAAGGAATAAGCTTTAACAATCTATTGTGCAACATGGTAACTATAATTAATAATAATGTATTATATATTTCAAAGTTGCTAAGAGTAGATTTTGAATATTCTCACCACAAAAATAATTGGGTAAAGTGATAGATATACTAATTTGGTTGATTTAATCTTTCTACAGTATATTGAAATATCACATCACACCTCATAAATGTGTACAATTATTTCTCAATTAAATATTTTTAAGAACTTGGCTAGATGAGTTATAAGGCCTTAGACATTAAAATGGAATCCAGTCAAGTAAACTGTTTGGTAGCTTTGTTTTTATTTTAACAAATAAGTATACTGTGAACATATTTCTAAGTTACAAAAAAAAGACATTGAATTCATCATCAGTAACTGCCATGTTCCCTTACCTGAATATGGAATAATTTATTTAATTATTCCCTAATGTTAAGCATTTAAATGACTCCAATTTTCCCTGTTCAAATAATTCTACAGTGAGCTGCATTTTTGTGTTTATCATATTACTGTCTTATAAAACATTCCTGTAAATGGAATTTCCAGTAAAAGATTATACATATTTTTAATTCTCTTGAAATACATAGCTAAATTACTCTCTCAAAAATGTGTACTCCACCAGCAACACCTCTTCACCAACACTTAGCACTTCATCTTTACCAGTCTCACAAATAAAAATATTTAATTTATATTTGTATGATTTTTAGAGGAATTGAACAATTTTTATATTTGTCATTTCTATTTCTTTTTTAGTTTACTGCTCATGTCTGTTGCCCATTTTTCTATCATACTATCTTCATATATCAATAATATTGACTACCAATTTTAAATATTTGATGCCCATTAGTTTTCTTAGTTTGTGGATTGTCTTTAAGTTATATTATGATTTTTATTTGACATAATAAATTTGAAATATTTTCTAGTGCACTCTGTCAAAATGTTCATGTATATCTTCTTCATAATCATGCCTTAAAAACCATTTATCTACTTTCAAAAAGTTATCATTTTATTGTATATTTTTTACAGTACCTCCGTGATTTCTTCTTGTTTCTCTTTTCATTACCATAATCCATCTGCAATTTAGATTTTTAGCTAGTAATTTAACTACAGATTACCAAATGTTTAACCAGTGGTTCTGACACCACTTAGTGAATAATTCATCCTTTTCTCAATGAATTGGAATGATGCATTCCATGTACTGTGTCTGTTTTTGGCTTTTCTGGTATCTTCCATCAGTTGACCTATATTGGAGCCGCTATGATGCCAATACAATTGTTACAGCTTAATAATACTTTAAATTCTTGGTAGGGAAAATTTTATTGCCCTTCTTTCCATAAATATCTTGGCATTATCATACATTTTATTTCTCCAGATGTACTTTGGGACTATTTTGTCTAGATTTTGTTTATGCTGTTTTAAATGTATAGATGTCATTTGGGGAGAACTGAAATCCTTGCAATATTTTATCTTCTTGTCCAGGGCCTTGGTGCACCCTACCATTTAATTCAAGTCTTCTCTTACATACCCCAGTGAAGATTTTTTAAAAAATATTTTTACATAGGTCTTGCATTAACACTTACTTTATAAAGCGTGAGAAATGATACCTTCTTCAGTCTTCTTTGTGGTAATAATGAAGACGATAACTCAGTCTTTTCTTTATTTGCATAATGTGATGGTGCTAATCATTGGTAACTCCCTTACCTGATGTCTTCTACTCCAATTGTTATATTTTAAAATGAATAAATTGAAAGAATTTTAAACAGACCTTAACTCATACTGCATGGGAGCACGATGACTATGACACAAGATAACAGAAATAGGGAAAAATTCTGATGGGTGTCTCATAGCATTAGTTTCTGGGGGAGCTTTGAATCATGCTTAATTTATGGTGAAATAATAAGATCATGAAGAAAGATGCAGAATACTATCAGGCAGTTAAGAATTTCAGAACCAGATGACCTGCAGAGTATTTCATGCCAGCCATCATATGACCATTCACAGTAGTCAAGGATTTGTAGTTTTTAATAATAAGACACTTTTAAAGCATTTAAATAAGTGATCTGTTTGCATCTCTAAGACATGGTTTTATCTGCTTCAGTATGAGAGAGGAATTTTCTATTTCATCAGTCATTTCACAATAAAGTTTTGTGAGACCTCGATTATAGGTTGTTGATTAAATTTTGCTGTTGAAAGTCAACAGTGCCAAAGAGCAGTTTAATGGTTGTATTCTGAGATGAAAGGGATTGGGATAACAGTTTATTTTTTCTGAGTTAATCATTCAGTCATCTGCTGTGCAGCATAGGATGCTTCTAGAACCACCTTGGAACTGGCCCAGATCCTTCTCACTTTGCTGTCAACTGAATGCATAGAAGGGGCATATACTTTTCAGACAAAGAACAAAGATCCTTGACTCACTTAGAATGCTTTGTCTTCAGACTCCAACCACTTATCCCATGTCTTATTTGAAGGCAATTTTCAGATTTTGTGCTGACTCTACAAGCTTGTTGTGGGTGGGCAGATTTCAATACTTTGTGCCCATTTTCATATGTTGCATATACGTTACTCTGTGTATCTGTGGTGACTTCAGGTATGCATACTAGTGATCTTTGTTACTATGCTAGCTAGCTGCAGAGGACTTCCTTTTGTTTGCTATAATTGACACATACAAAATGGGCTTTATCTATTTGATTTTTATAAAATGCCGGTTTGGGAATATGATCACTAGCAATTTAAAAACAAGTTGAGAATCCCATGAAATTCTCTTTTATGGAAGTTTTACCTCTACTGGTTGTTACAGGTTGTGTCTAGATGTCCTCTCAAAGCCTCATGCAGTCAGAGGTGGAACTTTTTCAGAGGTGGCTGGATCTAGAGTGTGTGATTCTGGGATTAAGTGCCTGTGATTATTAAATTAGTTCACTGGTTGGTTTGGCACCCACCCTAAGCTGGGTAGCCTAGATAGAATATAAAAAAGATAGAAGAAACTACTATTGTCACCTGTCTCTTGCTTGCTACTTCCCATCTGCCTGCCTTCCTTTGCCATAAACTGTCTCCTCTGTGATGCCCCTCTGCCATGCTGCCCTGACTTGGAGCCAGCCAACTATGGACTGAAACCTCTCCAAAGTGTGAGCCAAATAAATTCTTCTTCCCTTAACTTTGGGTGTCGGATATTTTGTCTCAGAAACAAGAAAAGGAGCTAAGAAACGTGTTCTGGAAAAGACATATCTTATTAACTCAAGTATGATTCCATGCCTGATTGCAGGTGTCAGTAGGAGGATACATTGACTGAGCCCAAATTGCTGCTGTGCCATGCTAAAGGAGAATCAGTTTCCACAACCGATTGTTTTCTCATTGGCGTTCCTGACTTTTAGTAAAGATATAATAGCATCTTGTTTTGAAAACCAGTGAGTAGTCCTAATAATGGAGTTATCATCAGGACCTGAATTGTTTACCCTTAAAAAACACCTATAAAAACCAAACAGTACAGGACTGAGTTAAACCATTTTGCTTTTAAAAAAAAAAAAATAGAATAAAAAAATAACAACAATTTAAACAGTATAAGAATTCAAACCAAGATGGTGGCAAGTTAATGATGGTTATTTTATTGCATGTTGTTATTCTCAAAATAGTTGCTCAGATTACCAGATATACGGATGCAAAATTGGTCAAAAACCATCTTGCTTTAGTAAAGTCTGTGTGATCAAGTGTTTGGGACCATCGTCTATCTACTTCTCTCTTTCGGTAATATATATACCTTCATTTGCCTAGAAACACTCAATATTTTTCATTAACAGGTCGTCTCTTCTTGTATTTATTTTCCCAGGGAAACAGAAGTACCTGTGTGCCAGTAGAAATGATTGCACCATTGACAAATTCCGAAGGAAAAATTGTCCATCTTGTCGTCTCCGGAAATGCTATGAAGCAGGGATGACTCTGGGAGGTATATGTTTCTTCCTTCTTCTACTTGTCCTTCTTCTGCCTTCTCCCTCTATTCTTCAGTTATCTCTTTAAGCCAGATTTTTCTCCTTGATACCTACAGGGAGACCAGCCATGCTCTAAGTGCAGGCTGAATTTTTCATATCCAGTGTAGCCATCACTCAGATGGTGCCTATATCCTTAATCATGCCACCCATGACCCTGGAGTTCAACATAGGAGTAGGAGGTGTTAAGCGGGGATCAGGAACCAACAGAGGGTGATTGATGCTGGATTATACTGGGCAGGGTTCCCCCAGGAGCATAATTGTATTGGCCTGATGCTATTTGGTGGTAACTAGGATAAGGAAACTAAGAAATCTGGAACAGTCACAGGTGCAAGATGACCCAGGCACAGGCTGGCTCTGAGCACCTAGGAATATCCCTCAGCAAACTGCTGCCTATATTGTAGAGCCAGGAACCTGGAATGAGAAGCTGCTTCTGTTTGAAGCATGTGACTAGGTTACCAAACAGAGCCAATTACCTGTCCCACATATCCCAAGGATGAGCAGCCGTTTTAATCATTTCCTTTTTTTGTTTATTTTCAAATCTATCAATCATTTCCAGAAACCATTTTTGAATAGTGCAGGAGCTCAATACAGCTCTTTCAAGGGTAATCCTCTATCATAAGGTTGTTTGTCCCCTAAGCCCGTGGCTACCATGAGCATTGTCACCATTCCAGAATTTTTTTTGACACTAGCTGATGTACACTTACACTTTCCCCTTCTGAATTCTTCATCCCTTCATGTTTATATCTGCCCAATACCAGGGTCCTCCCTTCTGCCTGCTGCTTCTAAAAAGATTAATTTTACATAAGAAAAGCAAGCTCATTAGTCTACTTTGATTTAGAAAATAAGGCAAGCCTATTTGCATGCCCAAAACTATAGCCTCGTACCTGATTATTCATTAACAGATTAAAAAATTCAAGTGGGTGGAATCCAGCCCTCTCTCCTCTCCTCTTAAGACTAATTTAGAGCACTTGTCCATCTCTGGCTTTCTGTGAGGTGCTCAATACCTTGTGTACTTATATGCACATGTGGAGACACCAACTTGTTTTGTAACTCTGGAACAAGGCCATATGTGCATCTCCATGCAGATAAGTATATCATCCCCTCCTCACAAACCAGTTATATTATATAAGGAGACCCATGTACCTCAAACAAATTGACCCAGGCTTCAGTTGAAATCAACAGAAAGACCACAAATAATGTCTAATACTCAAAACCATCACAGAAAGATTCCCTGTGAGCAGCTTTTTGGGCAGCTACCTCAAATGAGACTCAAATATTTGAAAAAAATCAACCCTGATATTTGCTTGCTTATTATACTTCATAGAAATTCTACAATTTCTCTGAACTGCAGTGAGGGGCAGGGAGACACAGGTCTAAAGTGGGGAGCACAGAAGGAAAGTCAGGAAAGGTGACAAAGGTATCAAAAATAAGAAATTTTCTCTGTATGAGTGTTCCAAGTCCAAGACAAGTTTCTGATACACTCAACTCTGCAGTGTTAGCTTTCTGTGAATTATGTGTAAGAGATGAGGGCTCTCAGGTAGAGAACTCCTTGCCTTGTCATCTCTGGTACAAATTGCAAGCCTATTTTGATGTAAGTAAACTTTAATGATAATAAAAGTTCTCATAACATTTGATTCTGAACCTTATTTCAGTATCTTTCATTATAAACCAGTCTTGTGGCATGATTACAATGAACTCCTTTTCAAAAGGACAGGCTTCTGTAAAACAGATGATGTCACTACACTATCTAGCATTTAGACTTAAAATTGTAAATTAATTTATTGGGAAGAGTGGCACAGTAAGTTTTCAAATTGGTTTATTATGTAGAGTGCTCAGATATGAGTGAGCTTGAGCAGCACAATAAAGACAAGCTGATAAATGCTGTGGCTGACTTTCATTTTAGTTCCATTCCCATGATATTTATTGAGTGTCTGCTGTGTATTAGACACCATGCTAGGAATTAGAGCTTAGGCTGACAAACTTCAAGAAATACTCACAAGATGCAAGAATTCTTGATGTGGAATAAATGGCCTTGCATTTGGAGTCAGACAGACCTAGGTTAAAAATTTTAGCTCCTTTGTTTACTCTATGCTCCTCTGACCCTCAATTTCTTTGCCTGCAATTTGTAGGTAACATCCTTATAGAGTTACAGTGATGATCAGATGATGTGATTAATGTGAGCATATTTGGTAAATGACAAAGTGTTAGACAAATGTGGGGGGAGCATGTTATGACAATGAGATCACTAATAATTTAACTGGGAAGGCTATTCTTATCACTTTCCAATTCCTTTTAACCTGAGTAACTTGTCATACTCTCTAATATGTAACAGTTCTCACGGGCAGAGGATCTCCAGAAATTCTTCTTAATCAACTCTAATTGAAAATTGCCACCATGATCCTGTTTGGAAGCTGATTTTAAAAACTAGAAAAGTATCTGTTATATTCAAGCACTGTGTTGGGAAAAGCCCAATGTTTACCTTCTTAAATCATTGCTTAAAAATCAAACTGTTGTATATTGCCGAAGTATCTCCACATTCTCTCCCTTCTTGCACAGTCCCCTCTCAAATTTATCACTAACTTGCTAATTCAGTGTTTACCATACCTTTACTCAAACAACGAAGAAAAGAAAGCATTAATATATGATGCCCTTTGATAATGCTTTAACAATAGACTTCCATCTTCATAAGATTTGGATTTAGCATAGATGTTTTGATCACCTTGAAGGAGAATTCATAGAATTTAACTTTCTTCTTCTCATCATTCAAATCAAATATATATATATATATATATATATATATATATATATATCCCAAAGTGGCGACTACAGGAATGGTGGCCTTAGGCAAGACCCTTCTCTTTTTGAACCTCCATTTTCCTACCATAAAATGGGAGAGTGGACTTCACCAAGGACCTTTCTGGTGCTAACATTTTGTGATTTTATATGTAAAGCCACACAGAAAGGATCCTAAGTTTATCTATCTTTTCTTGGATTGCCTGCCCCCAAAAGTATAGATACTCAAGATATGTGTGTTTTGATTGGCATAATAATTTTAACTACGTCATTCACACTGACACAAGGCATATTATGCATCTAAAAGTAGACTGAATTGATAGATTATCAGAGAAGTAGATGGCGGAAGGTACATCCTGGTATTTTAGAAAACCTGGCACTATGTTAGCTGATGGCTGCTTGGTCTCAAGGTATCAAGATTCATAATCTGGATTTCTCTACAGTGTTTCATTCATAGGTGATGGGAGCTACTCATCTCAGAGATGCTTAATATATCTGACAACTTCTTTCTGCTTCTAGAGCTATCTACCTGTGTTCCTTGCTTTTTGCTTAGCAGCTATTGTGTTTCTGAAAGGATCATATAGGTAGTTGTATTCTCAGGATACTTCCCTTAAAAATGTGCAGGTTCTCAACTGCCCATCCAGAGCAAAGACAGGTCTTTGATTTTATATGATCCATTTCTGATTACTTTTGAAAACCACATATTGCTAACTGGCTCAAGAATTTAGCTCCCAAGCACCCATAAAAGGCACAGATAAAGACCTTCCTTTAGTGAATTAGCTGTGGCTTTTTCACAGCCCATAATTAGAATCAATGCACAATAATCTCTCACTTTCCTTTGCACTTCTGAAGGATACACTCCCAATTTCTAAGATAAAATGAGAAAGAAACAATTGCCTTTCATGTCATCTTCTCTACTGATCCCTTACTCCTTCTCACTTTTCTCCTATTCCTACACAAACATTATTTCCTTTTATGTTTTGGAACTCATGAGTTCTCAGCTTTTAATAAATAACATTAGTTCCTATTTACTCCTTCTTCTCCTGGATCATGGAAGTTTGTAGGCCTTTCAGGAATTGCAGGTGGTAGCCAAACCCCAGAAGAAGAGAAGGAACATGGAGCCCCAGTGCATGTAAGAATCTGAAGTGTGCAACATTTCCTTCAAAGGTTATTTGAGAAGTCTCTTTCCTACTAAGAGTCTGAACTCTGCATCTGAGAATAAAAACTTAACACATCTGCGGGTTTTAACAACCTATATGAATTCTCTATTAGGGAGACTGTCTCAGGGAGTCTCTGACCATGGTCTGATGTCATCAAGAATGGTATGAACATCCATGTAGATTCCAGTATTGAAGAGAGTCCTGATACCAGTTGTTTTGTCATTCTGCATGCTCAACAGAAGCTCAGATTGCTGCTTCTTGATCACATGTCCTGGATGAAAGAGAGTGATTCCAGTGTTGAAATAGCATTCATAACATGGTTCATCACAGTGTTCATTAATTCCTTTTATCCATTCATCCTTGCAGCCAGCTACAAAAGTAGTGCTTTCATCTTTCCATCCACTCACTGATTTCTCTTAGCAAATATTTATTGAGTGCCAACTGTGTGCCAGACAATATGCTAAGCATTTGGGGCAAGCAGGGAAGAATAGCACATAATATTTGCTTATAAAGTTGAACAAGGGGAAACAGTGATCCTTAACCTTAAATGATAAATAGGCAATTATTGGGAAGTTTAGTAAGATGGAGGAGAAAGGGCATTCAAGGAAAGAGCACAGTTTGAAAAAAGGCACAGAGACATGAAAAAATTCATTGAAGGTTTAAGGAACAGCAAGTAGTTTAATGTGGCCAGGGGTGGGGAAATTGAAAAACCAATCTGTAGCTACACTGAAAATGAAATTGCTGATTGTGTTCACAAGCTTGGATTTGAAGAATTAGAAGATTTGTGACCATAAGACAGACATAACCTCATATCATATTATTTTCATGTTTGGTTTTTAAAAGAGAATTTACAGAACCATGAATATTGTACTAGTGCAGGTTTAAATTTTAGAAAGTGAGACAGTAGGCCATGTAGAGAGAAATTCCTATCCAAATTTTGCTAAATTCCTAGGCTTGGTTCATGGATCTAGTTGTCTCTAGTTACGCCTCTCTGTATACCAAAAGCCTTGGTCTAGGCCAGCATTTTACCAGTGTGGGTTCTGAGAAAACTCTTTGCATGACGTGATCTATGAAAAATTATTTCTATGGTCAAGTAAGTGAAAGAAACCTGAATATTATTGTGATTCTTGGTAAAATTTACACTATATGTTAGCATATTGCAGGTCCTAGTGAGTACTACAGTAAACTGAAAAGCTTTGTAACTCACGGCTTCTAAACTGATTGAAACCACAGGTCCCTTCCTTTCATACAAAATCTGTTAAAATCTTATCAAAAGACTATTCTCTGGAATACACTTTAGAAAGTATAGGTATGAATAAAGATCGTATCCTGGGGGCCGGGGATTTAGCTCAGTGGCTTAAGTGCCTGCCTGGGAAGTGTGAAGTTCCAAGTTCAATCCCAGGTACCAAAAAAAAAAAAAAATCATATCCTGTATGCAAACAATGCAGTTAACCCAGGTAATCTATTTTGTAGATGTGTGTGTGTCATTGCTCACCAAAAGAATCAGTCAAGAATAATCAAGAGCAGACTATCTTCAGCCTGTCTGAAGTATGTACATGCACCCTTGGCTACTAAATCTAGTAAAGTATACCGTGTCATATCTGTAGCATTGTTTTCATATACAAAGAAAAAGAAAAGCAGCCTAAATCAGAGTGCAGTGTTACTAAGTCACCTAATGGCTGTAGGCACATAATTCTGTCTCAAGGAGCATGCTAGACAAATTATTTTTAAGAAATAGAGTAACATCCGGCATCACACAGATGAATCAACAAATATTTTGGTTATCTAGACATTTCCCTCTAGAGTTTAACCATTCTGTTATACACTCTCTGGCCAGCATTTTGACATGCTATCACATAATGTCATTGCTAAAATAGGAGGCCTAGAAATCACCCAGTGATGGAATCCCCTCCACCTCCTGTTTAGCAGGCAGCAAATATCATAAACAATAGCAATGTGGAACTCAGATACCAAGATTTACTCTCTTCTCTGACTCTAAGCTAGAGGACCCTCAAGGTTCTAATGCTGGAGACGCAAGCAGTATCAGTTCTGAGAATTGCTACCTCCCACACACAATTGTCAGATACCTGAGGTCTCTGACAGATATGCATAATGAAGGCATGCACAGAGAAGCAAGATTGTCCTATGGATTTTGTTATCAATATGCACAACATATGACTGAGCACTCACAATCTCTGAGGTTCTTTTTGTTTTTAAAACAATGACCTGTGGTGTCATAAAAAAATGTGATAAACTTAAATACAGGCCTTGTTTCTAAAACCTGACTCTGGCACTTTCATATCTTGATGACCTTTGGAAAATCCTTAGGTTTATCTGAGCCTCAATTTCTCCAACTACACTGTGTTAATAATAAAATCTTATATAATTGCTAAAGTATGTTTTAAAAATAGTTCATAGTAGACACGCAATAAATATCACTGTGCCCACTGCTAATTCTTTTTTGGATGATACTTGGAGCTTCTTTGTGTTCCTGGGTACCACTGTGAATTCTTTCTTTACTATTTCAATATTGCTTTTAGTTCTTATCCTTTAGCTCTTTGTTGTCTGAATCACGTTTGAATCAACCCTTGAAATCTTTTCTCCTTGACCTACACCACCACTCATTTGACCAGATACATACTTGGTGTTGATTTGAAGGGGAAAAAAAAAAATATATATATATACACATATATATATTTATGTATTAGTCAGCAGTCTCATCACTGGGACATAATACGCAATACCCACAATGTAAAAGAGAAAAGGTTTAATTTGGCTCAGATTTTAGAGAATTCAGTCCATTGTCGACTAGATACAAGGCAGAAATGGCATAGTAGAAAGCCATGGCAGAAGAATGCTAGGCTGTGCCTGGAAACTGAGAAGCAGAACACTAGGAGGAAAGGGTCAAGAACTGGATATAGTCCCCCAAGCTCATGCCCCATGACTCACACAGACACACCCAGAAGTGTGCTTTTCTAATCTGCTGGGCGTCTCTTAATCTAGTCAAGCTGAAAATCACAATTAACTGTCACGATTTGTCCATTGTCAGTTTAACAACCAAACACATCTCATCAAGCCATACTTAATCGCCAAACAAAAACAATAGCACACTCAATAATTTTCCTAATGTGATACAACTATCCTGTGTACAAGTGAAAATACCTTAATCCATTCTCCAAAATTTCAGCAGTTCCAGTACTACTCAAAAATCCAAGTTAGTCTCCTCTAAGACTCAAGGTAAACTATTAGCTCTGAACCCTGGTAAATTTTTTTAAAAAAGCAAATTATAGATTCTCAATATACAATGGCACAAGGTAAGCATTCCCATTCTAAAGGGAGGGTTAGTGGGTAGAAAAGAATAGGATCAAGCCAAGACCAAAACTCAGAAAGGCAAGCATTAAGTATTGTAGCTCTGTGTTAAGCATCAGGGGAACATGATGATGAGATATGAATTCCAAAGGGCTTGGGCAGCCCTGCCTCCATGACTTTGCTGGTTGCAGCCCACATGGTCTTTCTGGCTGCACTTGTGGCCTATAGTTTTTCTCAGCAAACTTCCCATAGTCCTGACATCCTTTCCTTTCTGGGGTCTCCACAGCACCTTTGGCTTTATTTTTATAGCTTGATACACTCTGCTCTCACAGGCATACTATCTGACCTCCCAGACCTTTCTTTGAAGTCTAGGTGGAAGTCTCCATGACCTCACAACTCTCATTCTGCATTCTTGAACAAATATCATCACATGGATGATGCCAGCATGGGGAGTAGTCAGGCAGCCTTGAACCATGGCTGTAGTGGCCTCTGAATCTATGAAACCAGGGAAATGAATCCAGGGAAACCTGTTTTCTCGGTGGCTCTTTTCAAATATGTGGTCCAAGGACTCTTTTCTCAAATCAAAATTTACAATTTAGTATCCTTAAGCCAGCAATGGATGGAATATTGCCAATTCCTGAAAGGCCTGCAAGGTATCTTTCTTCTTGTCTCATTTCAAAGTACTGGTACATTTGATAATGATGACCCCTTCAGCTGTCATACCACCTTTGGCCCCAACTTTACACATGGTTTCTTTGGGGCCAAAATTTAAGGTTTTCAAAATTTTGTGCTCTCTTTTTGCCCTAGATATTACTATAAATATAGCTAAAAGCAGCCAGGAATATACTTGACATAGCTTGAATGTTAGGCTGCCTTCAAATTTCTTCTGCCAAATTAATTAGTTCAACACATTTAAAAACAACCTTATAAAAGGCTTAGGAAATGGGCAAAATGCAGACAAGTTCTTTATTAGAATATGATATGAATGGCCTCTAGTCCATATCTCAATAATCTTTACTCCCATCTGAATTCTTGTGAGCCTTAACTTTACTGTTCACATGCCTGTTGGCATTCTGGTCTTCTGAGTTCTGACCAGAATTACCCATCAAGCTCCACTTATGGCATTATAAGACTTCTCTACCATACATCTCCAAATATTTCCAAGCTCCTCCCACAAACTAGTTCCAAAGGCTCTGAAACACATGATCAGTAGTCACAGCAACAACTTTACTTCTCTGGTAGGAGTCTTATATGCTAGTCAGCTTTTCCATCAATGGAAGGTAATATCCAACGCTCACAATTTAAAAGAGAAGAGGTTTAAATTCCCTCATGGTTTTGGAGGATGCACTCCAGGGCTGGCTGTCTCTACAGCACAAATAGCATGATGAAAGTGTGTAGTAGAGAAATATTGCTCACTTCATAGTATCTTAGGAGCAGAATTGGGGAAAAGCACCAAAAGGAAAGGATTAGGACTCACGTACAGTCCCCAAGATCATGTCCCCATGATCCACCAAAACACACTCAAACGTGTGCCTTACTAATCTGCCAGGTATTTCTGAATGCAGTCAAGGTGACAATGATGATTAACAATCACAGTCTCTCTTAATTGTAGTGCTTAGAAAGAGCTTGTGTATGTAGAGACGAGACAGCATCTCTTAATTCCACCTAATTGTATTATCTAGGATAGTATATATATGTTGTACACTGTCTCTGAACACTTGCTTTTAGAGAACTATGGTTAGAGATAAAGAAGTTTTCCTAATCATCAAAACTGATAATACCCCATATCTCATACTTGAGTATCTGACTTGTAAAATTTATACTTAAAATTTTTGAGTTTTTAAATGTAATAGCAGTAGAAAGGTTATATTTTTGTTTCCTTTTGTTAATGACTGAAAGCCGCCAGTTGTCTTGAAAGAGTAAAATAATGTCATAGGCAATGTCTTTTAAAGATGGCAAACAGAAAATGAAAAATACATAGCACACAATAAGCCAAGTGTTTTTCAAATATAACAACTCTGGGAAAAAAAACTCAATTTTGATGGCAGCTTAACTGCTTGTTTGAAAACATTTTACTTTTGATTTGTGCCTCCTGTTATTAAAAATTAAAAGGTACATTCCGTAAGATCACAAAAGTTTAAAATATTTTCATATTTTATTGAATTCATGCATAGGCAGTTTAATTAAGAAAGATGATCTTTTAGAAACTTATGGACAGAGATAAGATCTTCGGAGATCATGTTGCTTATAAGTAGAACTAAGGAAAAATATACCATCACTCAAAAACCAGTATGGCATTCAAATTATCTGTCTCAATTATATTTTCATGACAACAGATATCTAAGAAGTAATTTGCAATTGACATGGCTACTCTGGGTCACCTCAATTAGAATGAGGTTCCCTTCTCCTCAGTTGAGTTAATCTATGCTAAACCTTTTAGATCTCTTAACCCAGGCATAGAAATGTCTTCCTTTCCCTAACTTAATATCTCATTGGATTAATCCCTCTATGGTTGAAGTGAGAATTAATCATTGAGGAACATTTTAGCCTTCTAGCAGTCAGCAGTTAAAAACATATAAGTATTGAGAAGTACCTGTAGAAAACTTGGGCTGGAATGTGAATTTAAACAGAAAATATGAATCTTGACCAAGATGAAAGGTCTCCAGTCCAACCTTGTACAGTGAGGTGCCATGCTGGCCACAATGAAACTGGCAGAGACTGAGAACTCTTTCCCAAGATGAAAAATAAAGCATGGAAACTTTGACTAGTAAGCTGTTGGGCACATGGAAATTGATTTCAAAGCATTTCCATTTCCAGGCTAAGTAATAATGTTAGCAGTATTACAATACTGTTTGTTTGCTGCAAGAAATTCAGAAGACCTCCAGTAAGGAGTCTTTGTTAATCTCTGAGTAGCTGCAATAAAATTGTGAAATTTTGCCTTCCTCCTCTTCCCCCACATGCTCCTTTCCTCAAAAACCAAAAGTACTTAACCATTGTGCACACACACACACACACACATGTGCACACACACCCACAAATTCTTTAGTATATTTGTCAATAAAGCAGGAAAGCAAAATCTCCCAAGCAAACAGTTTTCTATTTTCCCGTCTCACCTCTGCCTTAATGGAAAAGAGAAATGGAAACGTCCGTTCTAAATGGCAGCCACTCCCATTGCTAACTTTGCATGCTACCTCTGATTATGGAGACAGATAGGTACAAGCCCATCTTTACACTGCTATATTCGAGTATTTCTCATGTTAGAAAAAGTCTAGGTTGGTAGTTGTAAGCATCTCAATATGACCAGACATTGAAGGAAGTCTGACTTGCCTCATTCAAAATGAGGGCTCTCTAAAGGGTTCTAGTGGGAGGTCTGGAAAAAAAGCTGGAGCCTGAAGCATTGTAGCTTAAGCTTTTGTGCCTCAACACAGGTTCTGCTTTTGGAGCTGTGGGCTCCTCTTTTGGATGATAACTCCCCCCACCGAGACTGATAGTGTTTCCCTACCTCACGGGGATGTTCTGAGGACTCTAGCTCTAGAATCAGTAATAGTTAAATTTTACATCATTGTGCATATATCATACCTGTTACTTCTTATAATACAGCTTAGCCTTGGCAAGGTATTTTTTGATTATATTTTATCACATGTGATCAAGGCAGACAGTTCTAAAGTTATAAAGTCAGACAGTTCTCTCTTTCTGAAAGTCAAGCTGACTCTGTTTCCAGGAGCTCCCATACTTAAACCTTCTATAAGGAGGAAGAAGGAAAAATCAGAGAAGTAGTGCCTATTTTTTTGTTTCCTTTTTTAAATTTTACTTTAAAAAGAATAAAATCAAACAAAATAAAACAATAAAACCAATCAAAACAAAACAGTGAATGTGATACAGAACTTTAAAACAAGGTATTAGGAAGTCAACAATGGCTACAATAACGCCTCTTGTTATCTTCAGAATAGCTGCCCATACCATCAGACATAATAAAATCAAACAAAACAGAACAGAATAAAATCAATCAAAACAAAATAATGAAAGCAATACAGAAACTTCAAAACAAGATAATAGGAAATCAACAATGGCTACCATAATGTATCTTGTTATCTTCTAAATAGCTGCCCATGCCATCAGATAAAACAAAATCAAACAAAACAAAACAGAATAAAACCAAACCAAACCAAACAATGAAAATTATACAGGACAGACAATAGGGAATTAACAATGGCTACTACCTTCAGAAGGAAATCCCTCATAGTTGCTATATTGCATATTGTTATCCTCTAAATAGATGCTCAGACTACTGGCTTTAGGCCTGCAAAGTCAATCAAACAATACAGGTATTAAGTTGTTTCTTTTTTTCACTTCAGTGGCTAGCATCTCAGCCTGTGTTTCTCTGAATCAGCCAGTTGCTTCCCGGGGGACGGGGGGGCGGGGACTCAGCACCTCTTGTATACCAGCCTGCATGCTGGCTGGCTCACAGAAAGGGGCTGGCCTGGCCCATAACTACTGCTGGATCATAGGAAGGGGTTGGTCCTGCCCATGACTGCCACTAGCTCACAGGAAGGGGTTGACTTCTTCTTGGTTCTCTTCCCAGGCCACATGACCACCACTGGCTCACCTTCTTGTTTCCTTTTGAAATTGGGATGGTGGAGGAAAGTGGATCTGACTTTCCCTCTTCTAGCCTTAAGCAGGCACTTACTCAGGGGGACTCAGTGAAGTTCTGGATTGGTAATTTACTTTGCACAGCATGCTGCTGGGAAGAAACTTGGCTGAAGGGACTCAAAATGCTGCTTTGGACAAGAAGTCACTGTGCCTGTCTGAGGCTCCTACAGCCATCTTTACTCATTTGTTAGGCAATTTGTTGGGTTTTTTCTTCACTTCACTCTTGCAGACCTTTGCCAAGCACCTAACTCTTAACCCCAGGCCCCATCACTGAGTTGAAAGCAGTAGTTGATCCACAGACATTCAGAGGACAAGGACTAGATTGCTGCTTCTTCTGGAAGAGAGGCCAACAGCCTATTTGTTAAAACATAGTAGTCTAGAATTAGACAGTTCTCTCTTTCTGAAAGTCCAGCTGACTCTATTTCCAGGAGCTCCCACCCTTGAACCTTCTATAAGGAGGAAGGAAAAATCACAGAAGCTGTGCCTATTTTTCTTGTTTCTTTTTGAAGTTGGGATTGTGGAGGAAGGTAGATCTGACATTTCCTCTTACTTCTAGCTTTAGTACTCCTACATTGCCGCACTAATCTCTCACATCAAATGCTTGCTTCTCCATCAAGTACGACACTGCCCCAGCCAGTCTCAAATATCTCATTGTTGTAAAAGAGGAGGGACTTAAGAGTTTAATTTCTTACTCTATTTCTGCCCCAGAGCTTCCATATTGAAACCAATTTTTGGTGAAGTTGGAGTACATGAGGCTAGAGGCAGATAAATCTGAGAGGCAGAAATATTCTCCCTGCCTAGGCTGGACACTGCCTTCCTTATCCTCTTCCTTCTCTAGTCTCTGCTCTACACTCTCTTTTCTCTTCTCTTCTCTTCTCTTCTCTTCTCTTCTCTTCTCTTCTCTTCTCTTCTCTTCTCTTCTCTTCCCTTCCCTTCCCTTCCCTTCCCTTCCCTTCCCTTCCCTTCCCTTCCCTTCCCTTCCCTTCCCTTCTCTTTTCTCTCTCTCCCTCTCTCTCTCCCACTCAACTTTGCAACTTTCTGGAGCAAAGCCAAGGAAAGACTTCAGGAGGGGACCTTCCCCACCCTCCTTTGGGCAGAATTCTAATCTCCAGGCCAACAAGAAGTTTCCTAATGTGGATTGAAAAGATAATGTGGTTTATTTTTTAACTGCTTTCTATTTGTCTGAATGTTTCATAATTCTGCTATTGAAATTTTCCTTTAGTAAAGCCATTAATATATCAATGGCATTTTCTTATTTACAACAGACTGACAGAATTAATGCTGTTAATGCTGGTTCTATTTTTTCTTGTGTGTGTGTATGTCTGTGTTTGTTTTGTTTTGTTTTTGCTTTTTTTTTCTTTTTCTTTTTCTTTTTTCCTCTTGCTAGCTTTCCAGGTCATGCTGACCTGTTCAGCATGGACTGTTTCACATTTGTTTTTAATGTCAGTTTAAATGTAATTGTAAAAGCATGTATGCTCTAAACTCATGTAGTTATTTTTTCCAGTGGAAAAGCCTGGTATGCAAAAGTATTTCCAAGCTCTGCAATTTCACATGAGCAGGTTTTTGGTAATGACCTTGTGCCCCTCACTCAGGATGGCATCTGGAGAGGCAACTCCTTTCTTCTAGCTTTTTAGTCAGAAAGAGGAGACTTGGAAACAGTTTCTGCCAGATTCTGTGCTTTGGCAAGGATGTGCAGCACTGCATATCATTCTATTATTAATTACATTTACTCCTCCATGAACTAAAACCATTAGACTAAATAGTCCAACATAAACCTTGAAAGATAAAATTTCATATTCTTTCGCTAATCCTCTGACCCAAAATTTAGACTGAGAGAATAGGAGTGTGAGGAGAAGGGCCAAGGAACCTTCTTGCCTGAGGGAATTTGGCATACATTTACTAATCCTTCTTGATTGTACCCCTTGCTAATATCTCACTCTGTGTCTGCCAAGGACTGGCTTCACTCACTGCTTTTCATCCCTATCTTAATTCTTCCCCACTCAACTCCAACTCTCACCACTGGTGGTTCTCTCTAGTAACATGCTATTTGACCAGATTAAAAATAAAGAGCACCACTGGAGAAGTCAGCCTACCTGGTTCCAGCTCTTGCTATGCCACTATTTATATAGCTCTATGACTTTGGTCAGGACTTATCTTTGACCTTCACTTTTAATAGTCTCCTCATCTATAAAATAAAGATTGATTTAGAGGGAGAAAGAAGAGACAGGCAAGTTCCAAGGCCTTCATACTCTACTTTTTGAAAATGGAATCCTTCATCAAACAAAATATTGCATAGAGTTTCCAAAATTTAGGTCTACAATAAAGCCTTTCTGCCTTGTAATGAAAGGAGGTTTGTGTAGTCTCATGTTCAGACCCACTTTGCCTTCTCTCACAGCCCTTGAAAAAATTATAGGACTATTGGGGCTTTCCTACTTTATTAGACTGATGCCTTGGGATCCTTCTCACTCTGATTCTGTCTTCTGTGAGATTTCAGTTCTTCAAGAAACTTACCTGTTTCATCAGTTAGTTTTTCAGAAACATTCACTTGTATCAGATAAAAAACATGAAAGTAAAACAGTGCGGGGCTCGGGAGCTAGCAGTTGTGAGAAGCACTTGGGATTGACTTCATGCTAAGCACCTCACACATCTTCCCTTTCAGATAATTACAACCACCAGATAGGCAGATTCTATTAGAATTCTGAAACAGGGCAGTTTGGCTCTCAATCTTTCATTTGATGCCAGGTACCCAAGGTGAAGACAATATTTGTATAGTTTGCCACAGTAGACAGTTTTTCAGTTTTCCTATGTGGTAGTGAGATCAGTTCATCACCATTCTACAGAAGAGAAGACTGAGATATAGTAGAAATCAAGGAATTTATCCAAGATCATGCATCCCATAAAACTCCAATACTAGCAAACAATAATAAACCCTTTTTGTTTTGAGATAGTTTTGCTGTGTAGTTCAGGCAGGCCTTTAGTTCACTATGTAGCCTAGGTTGGCCTTGAACTTGTGGTGATCTTCCTGCCTCAGTCTCTGAAGACTTTTATTGTGAATAGCATTTTAGAACTCTACTATCATTAATGTACCCTGCCTCCTGGAGTCTCACCATGCTTCAGTCTTGGGGAGTCATTTTGGTTGTGTAGACTTTTCCTTTTACTCTCAGATACCACTACAATGCTTATAATCCTTGAAACAACTTTATGAATCAAAGACTAATATTATCCCCATTTTACAAATTAGTTACATGAAGTACAGAGAGGCTAAGTGTGGCCCAAAGTGAACAATAGAGGAAGGAATATTTGTTCTTAACAACTACCATTTTTTTACTTGTTTTAAGTAAAACAGGTCATTTAGGAGCTTTCTTGACTCCTAATCTGATTCCTAATCCTGTTGTTACAAAGTTGAGATACCTAGATTTGAATCCTAGTAGATATAAAGAAGGTTGGCATGATTTAATCCAGAAGCCACAGACTAAATTTCCCCTGTCCAAAATTCATGTTCAGAATTTGTCCAGAATAATATTTGTTTAGAAAATTGATTTAGACTTCTCCTAGGCAGGACATCAATCACAGTCACTGTCCCTATCCCTTCCTATTTATATTCACTCTGTTTCTATTTATATTCTACTCTTTTGCCATATACCACCTCTGTAAGGAAAAGTTTTTTACTTATTTACCTATATGCATGACTTGTGAAGGTGTTTGGGTTCCTGACCCTTAGATTTAAGCATTATAATATATAAGCACTGTGCACACGTATTCGCAAATATTCACAAAAGTACAGCTTAGTGTGCTTTCACAGAGAATTGGCAGCCTTACCCGAGGCATACCTTCGTGTTTACCTAGCATTTAGAATTATATTTAAGGGATTTTTTGATGGTGTTGAGAATCAAATCCAGGGTTTTGTGCACACAAGGCAAGTACTCTGCCATTGAGCTACTGTCCCAGTCCTACGATTGCATTTAAATTCTGAACTTAGTTTTATAGGCAGTCATGTGTTGAAAAAACATATTGCTTCATTTCACAGTGTATTATCTCTCCTGCCCCTATTATATCTGTTCATCTGTTCCCCTGTCAATTGCCCCCTTTTCTAAACATTTTTATTGGTATATGTTTGTAATACATGCAGTTTACAATCACCTTGAGAAGTAGGTATTCCCCTTGCCAGAGTTAGGTCACCTACATACTATTCAATCCTTATTCTAGGTATGAAAGGAGAGTGAAGAAACCATTTTGGATAGCTCACAGCGTACTAAACCTTCTCTGATTTACTTCTCATAATTGGCCTCAGACATAAGTGACAGCACCCGCAATTTACAAATGAGGAAACTGAATCTCTAGAAGCTAAACAAAACACTTAGTAATTGGCAGAGCTGGGATTTGAATCATAGACTGTCTGACTCCAAAGACTGCTTTTTTGTCCTACACCACCTTCTGTGAAGAAAATATATTAGTTTCCTATTGTTGCATAAAGCATAATCACAAATTTAGTAGCTTCAAACCACACCCACTACTTAGCTTACAGTTCTGCAAGTCAGAAGTCTAGCATGGCACAACTGGATTCTCAGTTCAGGATCTCACAAGGATGAAATCAGGGTGTTGTGCAGGTTGCCCTATAACCTGCAACTCAGAATCTTCTCCCAAATGTGCATAATTATGGCACAGTTCACTTCATTACCATAGCAGAAATGCAGGTTTCTGTTCCTGCTTCATTTCTGATTATTAGTGAAGGCCCACTCTCATTTCCCAGAAGATACCGGGTTTTTTTTGTAATGTGGGTCACAACACCTTCAAAGCCAGCAACAGAAAGTCTCCCTTGTGTTGAATCCCTCTCAAGGTTCATTGAATGTCTTTTTAAGAAAAGTCTTTTAGTCTCACCTGATTAGGTCAAGCCCATCAGAGATAACTATCCTTAAAATTCAGCCATAGAGGGGATTTGAAAAATCTTTCTCTGGTGCTGTGGAAATAACTTTCGCAGGAGTCTAGTTTGCCAGGGCTGAAAAGTAAGCTTCCCATAGGATCTGGGTGCATCAGACCAGGTGCTCCAATCCCCTGACAAGCAGGTAGAGACAGGGAAGAACCTTAGCAGGATCCTTTCTTGTTGTTGCTCTAAGCTAAAAAAGGCAAGGCGGAGATGTAAAGTAATTTCCACACCATTAGAACTATACACTTTTACAGTGCTCTTTCTTCTCACTTCATACCACTCAGTTTAAACTAATCTCTGCTTTATTACATTGGCTAGCTGGTTCATACCTCACATAGAAGAGTTAGATTTGACTCTGGGGCTCAGGTGCAGGGGAAGGAAGGGGTGTGGGGGCAGCCTTCATGGAAGTAAACAAGGCCTTGGGCATTTAATAATAGCTGTGAGTAGCAAGCTTCATTGTCCAGCATTCCAAGCCATCAAGCAACATGTTGGCTTTTGCTACAGAGAAAGAACAGAGGATCCCTCAGCAGAATGAATGGAATCTGATTTCAATTATGTTCAGTACAGTCCTCCTCTTTAGATCAACAGGCTAGAACACCTGGTGCAGCTTGGGCCACTGTGGCCACAGGGACAGCACATTATATGGGTCTTTGAAGCAAGTGGAAATGCTGTCTGCCTTCCTCAAGCTATGCCTTATAGGTCTAGCAGAAGAGGATGTAAAAAAGCCAGCCAACTTCTCATAGGCACTGCACAGAGAAAGAGGGTTATTTAACCTTGATGGATTCTCCTCCACTATGTCTGCACATATTGATCTTGCTTGTATTGAGTTTGTTTAGGTCCACAGTCATGACCCTACTGAGGTCTGAATCATTGGTGGGAGAGTAGAAGTGACAAATCATACCTCACTGATTCTATCAATGCTAGTTGTTCTGTGTGTCCCTCTACCTTTTGGGAAAGGCTTCTAGATTTAATTTGTTTGGATTCTTTTACTCTTTATCAATAGTTTTATTAGGGGATGGCAAATGGAGCAGCTGCTCCAGAGAGCAGCCTATATTCATACTATTCAATAGAATTTTCTGAGATGATGGAAATGTTCTATATCTAGCAGCACTTTTGAACACTGGCAAAATGTCTAGTGAAAGTGAGATATTATATTTTAATTGTCTTTAATATTAGTTAATGTGAATAGCTTCTCATGACTCATGGCTACTTTTTTGTACAATGCAAATCTAGAATGAGCTCAAAGAGACATGTACTGAGACAGGGCAGGAGTGAGTTAATCAAAGAGAAAGCCAATGTGGCATAGGGAATTTTAAAATAGGAATAAGCATCATTCTAATTCCAGCTCTGCCATTAGGTTGCTTTTCCCTCTTTGGTTTAAGTCTATCTTGGACTTATACTAATGTCAGAAGTCCCAAAATTATGGCTAAGGACTGAATTCAGCTTTAGAATGCACAATTTTCAAGACATTTTATATATTATATGAGTGCCTTCTAGAGGTGGGAAGGCAGTAGTAAGTGCATTTATTTCAGTTCACCAGAGCATCAACTATTCTCATATATGCATGTGTACATATATATACCCACCCACTATAATACTTATGTATATACTCTATAAAGGTATTTAAATTTGTGATGCTGGATAAGATGATTGCAAAGGACCCTTCCTGTTTGTCATTCTGTGAGTCATTAAGTAACTACACTATCTCAAATCTGTTTCCACTTAGGCAGGTGACTGGAGTATTCCTGTCTTTTCCTTCCTGGATGTAATAGTAGTTATTGAAGTTTGGAGTCAAGAGTGAAAATAGGAAGTAGAATATATACACAATCCCAGACCCACTCCTCAGCTCTGCTTTTAGGCTAAAAATATAGAGTTTAGGGTTTCAGACTCCTTGGGGGAAACAACATTATATAATAGAAAGAACGTGGAATTTGTAATTGCAGTGCAGGTTTACATTATTGAGTTATCTTTCTTGATAACTTTGGTAATTCAGTTTACTCATTTTCAAACCAGGAGTCAGAAATATATCCAGCCCCCTAAGAACATTGTGGAATTAATGAGATAAAATGTTAATGAATTGAGACATAATAGAAGGTCCCGAAAAAAATAGTACTTACTCTTATTTTTCTTAGTTATCTCAGGTACAGTTTGAATTATACCTCTGTCCTCCACCAGGCTAGAACAGCAGCTACATGGTGTGGCAACTTGAGCTCAAGGCAAGAAAGTGCCAGTGATGGGGAGGCAGCAGCCGGCCTGTTGGAACTGCGCCAGGGAAACAAACCCTATAGGCATTGCCAGTCTGTGGAGCTGTGTATAAGAACCCATGTTAATAATGGGTTCAGCAAATGATGAGATATCATGGGGGACAGTCTTCTAGCTCTGGACAGAGATTGATTTGGCCCAGATCATACCTTACACTCTGTGCTCTTGGTGGAATGTAGGAGTTGGCAGTAGCTTTACATATCTTCTTATTACTGACTGTGTCCAATCCGTGCAGAAATGATTTTTGGACAAGGTCATCTTCCACTCAGGGTTGGTTTTCCAGGCTTCTTTGTTATTTTCCCCCTCAATTGTTCCCTGTGCTCCTCTTGTACCACCTACCCCACCATTTTCCCCACCCTAGTTGTTGCTGCAAAAATATGATCCATTTTTGCATTGATATATTGAGTGACACTGGTTTGTGTTTGTACTGAAGGATTTGCTTTTCTAATTAGAGCTGAAACTAAGTTCCAGATATGTATCATTTCTTTCTACAGGAGCCAGAAACAGATGAGCAGTAGGTTTCATTGTATTTATTCACTTAACTTAAGATTCAAATAAGATTCAAACTTCTTTGTTTTACTATTTATTATTATTATTAATAATTATTAACTTAATTAGAGAAAAGGTGGTTTGTGGTCAACTTCTGGTGTATGTGCTTATACTACACCTGAGTTATGACCTTTTGAATTATTTATATTCTGTAGCTATAAATTCTAGAGATTATAGCACAAGATAAATGTTAGGATGCCCAAAGATCTCAATAATGTGTGTGTGTGTGTGTGTGTGTGTGTGTGCGTGTGTGTGTGTGTTTGAGCACACACACATTTGGAAATGATAGTTCTTAAAATTTGAGTTTAAGTTTGTTATGGCTGTTGTAAATAATGTTATTTCTGTCATCCTTTCTAATGGCTGCTTCATAACATGATTCTCATTTTACAGATAGATGGTGGAGGCAGAGACATTTTGTCATTTCTTTGCTACAATTAGGGATTTCAGTCCTTCACCTTTCCCCTCTATCTTTTGCTAAAGGAGAAAATCAATATACATATTATAGTATGTGTTCAGCTATGGGTATAATTCTGACATCTGAAACTCTTTAAAATAGTCAGTGGTAAATAAAACATCAGAAAATTACTGTTCATTGTGCCCAAAGTGGGGTGATAGAATTTAGTAATCTGAAGATATGAGAGCTTCAATGGTTTGTGTATAATTTCACCTCATTTCTATTTGATGCTTATATTTTCAACCATTGTGCCATCTAGTCTTTGATCATCCACAGTAATGTAAGTGCCAGGCAACCACTCCATGTTAAGAGAACTTTTTAAAAAATGTGTGTGCGAGCTGGATAGAATTAAATTCCAAGTTAGTGTACATTTTGTTATCCCTAGGAATCCATACATCAAGGCTAGTCCTTCTTTAATGGATCTCCCCTCCTTGTCTTTTCCCCTAGTGATCTGCTAAACATGTTAGACATAGACTTGTTTACATCCCTTTCTTTTTTTTTTTTATTTAAGAGAAAAAAAAGACACATATAACAAAGACAAAAAGCAAGAGACAAATGGCTAGAGTAAATGCACAACAGTAACATTACAGGTTTACAAAACAGGATGATAGAAACTTGACAATGGTTGCAATATTGCATATCGTTATCTTCAAAATGGTTGTTTACACTAACAAATACAGACATGTAAAATTGATCTAATCATATGAGTATTAATTGTTCTTTCTCAATAACGAATACATTCAGCAGTGTGTTCGTTTTAGTTATCTTACATATACAATATACAGATTTATATCTTTTCCTTTTCCCTTCCCTCTCTCCCCCTTTTCCCTTCCCAATTACGTTTGCTCTTTGAGCTGTTTTTTACCCTTAGCTAGTATTTATTATAGATTTTGGATCATATATACTTTTTCCATTTCTTACACTAGGGAGACAATACGGTATTTACACATGTGAGTTTGATTTATCTCACTTATGAGTATGGTCTCAAGTCGTGTCCATTTATTTGTAAAAGTCTCAATGCAATCTTTCTTAATAGCTGAATAGTACTCCATTGTATAAAAATACCACATCTTTTTTATCCATTCTTTGATTTACAACATTCAGTATTTGTGTATTACCTGTGAGATAGAGCCTGATCATCTTAATATGATATACATACCCCTTTAAAATTAGGCTGTAATTTTGTTTTCAATCTCATAAATAGCTATCCCTTCATATATATAATATACACACCAACAACATTGATCTCTAGTTTTTCCCGTAAGCACTCCTCAGTGTTTTTGTTTATACCCTCTGTACCCATCTCTGCCTGGTATAATCCTCATCAGTCTTATAA
>RJWM01008856.1:46482-70842 GCA_004363535.1 Dasyprocta punctata
TTCATAAATAAATTAATTGAAAGTCCCAAGTTTGAATACTGAAGGTTGCATTCAAGCACAGCCAACTCCAGTAGTATGTACTAGGTTAACAGATTTGGGATGATGGATCATTCATTCAAACAGTGTTGAGTGAACCCTTGACCTTAGGCAGTTTAGCACCTGTGACCAGGGAGAAGGAACATCTGTATTTTTTTAACTCAAGCAGCTTTCCTACCAGTATAGCTCTGCTATGTGGTTTTGGCCACTGATGATAAATTCAAGTTTTTCTTCCTTTCCAATAGCACGTAAGCTGAAGAAACTTGGCAATTTAAAACTACAGGAAGAAGGAGAAGCTTCCAGTGCCAGCAGCCCCACTGAGGAGCCATGCCAGAAGATGACGGTATCACACATGGAAGGCTATGAGTGTCAGCCCATCTTCCTGAATGTCCTAGAAGCCATTGAGCCAGGTGTGGTGTGTGCTGGACATGACAACAATCAACCTGACTCCTTTGCAGCCTTACTCTCTAGCCTCAATGAGCTTGGAGAGAGACAACTTGTACATGTGGTCAAGTGGGCCAAAGCCTTGCCTGGTAAGGAAAAGGAAAATGAGTGCATGGGATAAAGGAGATTATATTTTATGAATATTTCTAGGGAACAGATATCCATTAACTCATGCAGTTCTCCCTATCACCCTATGGGGAAATTTTGTCAGTTGGTGGGAAACTTACTCTCTTTCTAAGCTATTGTTGAAACTAGTTTGACTGTGAAAACATTACAGCTTATATAAGTTTATGGAGCCTCTGTCCAAGATTCACAAACTTTCCTTCAGCACCCAAATGCTTTATTTCTCAAAAGCATTGTAAACAGATATAAACATAACAGGTTGATTTAAAGTCAGTCTTTGACCTGTGCCTTACCAGCTCAGACTGTCCTTTGTTACCCCAAGTAAACCTCCAGGTCATTCTTGCAGAATCTTGTGACTCCGTGGAACACAGTTTGAAAACCAGTGAAGCATATACTTTTTAAAGGGTCTCCTAATCCTGAGATTATGTGATTCAAAGATTCTTTTGAAACATCAACAACCTATGGAGTCAAAGATTAACCTACTTCTCTAACAATAATTGCTATTCAATAGAAATTTTTAGTGAAAACAACAGTTTCCTCGTAATTACTTGATTTGACTCTCACAAAATCCTATAAAGTAAGAACTATTTCCCTTATTTTGCAAAGACAAGGAAGTGCTGAGAAGATATATAGTTACACAGCCAGAAAGTAGGAGGCCTAAGCCGGGCGTGGTGGGCACGCCTTTAATCCCAGCACTCCGGAGGCTGAGGTAGGCGGAGCGTTGTGAGTTCGAGACCGGCTTGGAGTACAACACGAGCACAAGGCTGGTCTGAGCTACACAGTGCGACCCTGCCTCAAAAAAACAGGGCCGGGAGTTTGGCTCAGTGTGACTTAAGCACCTGTCTGGCAGGTGCAAGGTTATGAGTTCAATCCCTGGTGCCACAAAACAAAACAAAAAAAAAAAAAAAAAAGAAAGAAAGAAAGTAGCAGGCCCAAGTCCCCTACTCTAAATCTCATCTTCATTCCAATCTACCTGTAGTCTGTAGTGTCTCATCTATTCTGTAACTCTGGCCTTTACAGGGAGGAGCCAAAGCTTCATCAAAGGCCACTTGGGTTATATTATGGTCTTACTACTATTGAAGATACTGCATGTTCTCCATCAAATCCCTGTTTTGTATTTCTAACTCACATGGCCCAGTTGCAGCCACTAGACCATCTCTAACACTTTCCCAGCTTGAGAAACTGAGGTTGACTAGCCAATAAGATCACTGGGAAGAAAGCCCAAGGACTCTGGCTGGTTATGCACTGTGCCAAAACTGAGAGTTCACACAGGGAGGAAAAAGTACAGGGAGGGGAAAAAATAGAAAAAGAGAAAGCTGTTTCAATTCTTATCACTTATTCAGCTGGATGTCTTGATGTCACATGTTTGATAGAGATTCAAAGTTCAGTCTTCCCAAACAATTTCCAAATACTTCATATGTCTGATTTTATACGATACAGAGTCTTTTCATGTGTGTGTGTGTGTGTGTGTGTGTGTGTGTGTGTTTCTCAAAACAATTGTATGAATCATAATGACTTATTTATATTTCACATGACCCAGCTCAAAGAGGTTAACTAATTTGTGGAATTGGTCACTTAAAAATGGAACCAGAACTTGAGCTCGGATCTTCTGATTTCTAATTGGGTGGTCTTGACAATAAACTAGTGCAAATTATTGTGGCAAAAATTATATAACTGGAGGTCATTCGATTTCCTCAGCCTAATCTTCATGTTGGAAACTCTTTTCTTATATTAACAAATCTGCAAGAGAAAATCAGTTCATCATCTAGTTTGCCAAAGTAAATGATCTCTGACTTTGAGTCATTTAGAAGAATAACTTCCAAAGAAAGCTGATTACCACATTCATAAGAACTGCTTTTCATATTGTCAATAATCACCTAGTAGATCAAGTAATTTGCTCATTCAACAGACTGAGTTTCTGTCCTGTTTAAGACACTGTGATAAGCACATGGTCAAATGATTTTGTTGTAAAAGTTTCTATGATGGTGAGGATATCTGGAAACTGTCTAATGGAGTACCTGGTATGTTAGCAAATTATGTATTTCCGTAAAGTGGAGCGGGTGAATAAATTATATACAGTGTATTCAGAATAGCATTTATTTAGTTTGAAATCTTAGCTTTGTAGTGATTGTGTGACCTCAAGCAAATAACATGTCTTCTTTGTGCTTCTCTTTTCTCATTTGTGAAGATGGTAGGACAATAACTAACTCAAAAGTTGTCATCAAAATAGAGCACATATATCAAGAGTACATAGGACTTTAGCTGAAATGTACTAGGTGGTCTGGACATTTTCTTTGACACCTTTACAATTTACAGCTTAATCCATATCTCTTCATGCACCCCGACATTCACATACCACCCCAGTCTGCCTGCCTCTGCCTCTCTCTCCCCCCTCCCCTTCTCCTCTTCTCTCTCTCTCTCTCTCTCTCTCTCTCTCTCTCTCTCTCTCTCTCTTTCTCTTTCTATCTCTCTCTCTTTCTCTGTCCCTCCCTCCTTCTCTCTTCTTTTGCTGAACATTGTCTCCCATCCAAGAGGTTTAAGGTTCAAACTCACAGGTCATTTCCCCAAAGGATCCTGAATATTTCTCTGTTTCTTGTCTTCTACTGAGAAGGGTCAATCCTAGGCATTTTATACTATAAAGGGTTCCAGGAAGGAGGTACGCTGGGATCTGAGGCTTCAACCAGTCTGTTAGCATGACAGTATAATAAAGGTTGTGGGAAATGACTTGGGAGCTAAGATCGCAGATGATAGCTATGCTATGAAAGACTCTAGAATCTGTGATGTCTGGAGACTTGGGACCTATAAGAAAAAGAACATTGGATGGGGTGTAAGTGGGCCAGAATCAAAGAACAATGTTTTCTGGATAGTGAAGACTTCAGACCTGCATCTGTGACTAAGGAAAGGTGATGGTTGTGGTAGCTCCTGAGTTGTGACCTTTAGCAATAGAGTAACAAAAGCACTGGAGCAGAGAATTAGAACATCTAGGTTCCAGATCCAGTGTGGCCACATGTGGAATATGTGACCTTGGACAAGTCAGTTAATTTTCCTGGCCCTTGGGGTCCATGTTAATGAAGTAAGTGTCATATCACTTACCCTCTGGGGTTATCATGAGGGTTAAATGAGGTCATCAACAGGACAGTAAGGGTCTGATTTAAATTTTTAAAAGCATTCTTAATGAAGTATAGCCAGACCAAGTTTCAGAAAATTCTGAAGTTCTTGAGAAAAGGAGAGAGGAGGTGCTGAGGTGATGCATTTATAACTTTAAGCATTCAGCTGCTTGGAACCTACCAAGAAAATGTGTCCATATCTGTTCCACTCATGTATTATTGTAGAGGTAGCACTTGAGAGGTTTTGTTTTCTGAGGTGAAGGAAAGTCACTTGGAGATCATCTAATTTCCATCTTATAAAATGAGAAAAAAGGAAGGCTCTTAACCCATTTGTTTAATTAATTAATATTTCTGAAGTGCCCCGTCAAATATTTTGATGATGATATATACCGTGAATGCAAAGATAAATAAGGAAATATGGCTCCTGTCTTCAAGAAGTTCCATGTCTTGTGGGGGAGACAAACATGTACATAGATAATTCGTGCTATGAAGTGAGCACTGTATTTGGTTAAGGCTTCATAATGTAATGAGAAAGTAAAAGAAGAATCATTAAGCCTTACGCTGCTTTATGTTTGAAAGACTTCACAGAGGATGTGGCCTTTGAGTAAAGTTTTGAAAGGCAAGCAGGTGTTTATCAGATGGAAAGCCTGGGTAGGGGAAATACATTCTAGACGAAGGCAACAGTTTGTGCAGAGATAGCAAAACTCTAGTGGCCTAGGAAAACATGAAATGTTCAGCAAATTTTAAGTTTTTTAAAATGGCTGGGATGTAAATGATCAAAAATCAAGCAGTAAGAAGTTAGTCTAGGGAGGCAGGCATAAAGGGCTTGCTTGTGTTTGAGGGGAGGGGTGGGGATGGCTGAAGGGTAGGACTAGCAGAACCAGGGTACCTGCTAAGTAGAAAAGAATAGAAAGGAATTGTGGGGCATAAAGAAGGTCAGAGAAAAGAGAAAGAGAGCTTAAATGTGGTGTGGAGAAGGCAGTGGCTGTCAAGGCACAGTTCCCCATATGCTGATATATAATTTTGTGTTATTACAAAAGTCAGATCAGATTAAGGCTACAAGGGAGCTTTGTAAAGTGAGAATGGCTGTCTGTGTGGAAGAATTGATTATTACCTTGCATCTTCAGAGGTGTAGTGATCAAGAACATGAGTTCTGGAGTTTGCCTTGGTTTTTGGAATTTGGTCTGCCAATTACTAGCCATATGACCTTGGATGTGTTCCTCGACCTCTCTGTAATTCACTTCTACTGATCACAAAATGGGGATGGAAAGAGTATCTGTTTTATTTATTGTTGTGAGGATTAAATGAGGTGATATAAGTAAAGCCCTTAGAAAAGAATTAATTCATTGTCAGCAGTTAGTCTTAGATTATTATTCTCTTCCAGCTAACAATACCTTTTTGCTTCTATTATCTCATTTGAGCAGCTCATTAAGATAGGGAAGGCAAAGAATATTAATGTCACAATCTAGTTTGATATTTTTTCCCAATCCCTCAGCAACCAGCATTGATGGTTCCTGTGCTTCCTCAGGGCCCGCTGACTGCTAAAGATCCTCATCTTAGCAGAGGCCCAGTCTTAGCTCAGCCCATCCATGCCCAGACTGACCACTACCTCTGTCCCTTCTTCTTCAGGCTTCCGCAACTTGCATGTGGATGACCAGATGGCAGTCATTCAATACTCCTGGATGGGACTCATGGTGTTTGCCATGGGTTGGCGGTCCTTCACCAATGTCAACTCCAGAATGCTCTACTTTGCACCTGACCTGGTTTTCAATGAGTAAGTGCTCCTGGGACCAGATCTCACATAAATATAGCAGCGTGGAAAAATGTGGTTGGTGGTGATAGTGATAGGATTGACAGTGGAAATTTGTACTTTTGGCCTGTAGGTAAGGCACTGAAGGCCTTAGCCAACCAGTCCATTCTGAGGTGCCTTTGTCTGACTGGAAAGTCAACTGGTGGGAGTGTGGGGTTGGTATTTTGGTCATGTCTGACTTGCTTTGTAGCTTGTTCAGAATATCATATAATGGTCCTTTCTCTTCGTTGAACAATATACATAAGGAGCAAAGAGACTCTAGTTGTGAGGACTGACGTTCCTTTGGTCTCTTTGTTGCCACTGAGGGCTGCCATCAGTCAGCATTTATTGAGCAACTATTTTATGCAAGGACTGTGCTAGATACTTCCTAAATCCTGTCTTATGGAGTCCTTATGGTAATCTAATCTCCCATTTTTATAGACAGTCTTATTTTTATGAATCATGGAAGTCAGACTCAGCAAAATAAAGTAACCTTTGCCTTGCAATTTCCCTTTTCTTAAACAGGTTTAATTCATACCTGCACTGCTACCATCCCTATTCATCCTTCATGAATTTGTTTGTGTAAGGGCTCAGACTTTGGAATTACATTTTTCTGTACTAAAATATCAGTTCTCTTTCCCATATCATCTTCTCACTTTTGTAATCTGTTAATAATAATAGAATATTTTAAATGGTTTGTTTTAACTAAATGAATATCAATGGGCATGGAGAATCTGGCCTATGGTCAGCCAGAAATAATAATTTTAAAAATCTCTTTCTGATTCTTCTTTTTCCTAATAGTGATAATTTTCTCTATGCCGTCTATCTGAGATCCCTCAATGGAATTGTGAATGGAGCTTACCAGAATAATCTTCTCAAGAACCTTGAGCTAGTTTCACCATAGAGAATCCTTTTGGTCAGGGCAGGAATTAAACTTTCCTCTCCTTCAGCCCTTTAAGCCAGAAGAGCCTTAAAATAAAATCTACAGGTCAGTGGTTCCTTAAACTACGGCTGTGCCATGCAAGACAGTCAGTGTCCCCAGCTGCCCTTTGTCAACCCTGCCAGCTCTGATAGCCAGAAGCTAAGAATAGCCACTGGGCTTGTGGCATGACCTGCTTTGTGCTTTCCATATCTTTAAAGTCTTACCTGTGATGCCATCTTCTGGGGCAGACCTTGAAAAGCCTCCCTAACTGTTCATCTCCCCCTTCCAAGCCCTCACTGACCTTGAGTGATTGGATCAACTGCCTGAGCACTTGCTCCATCTTCCCTAGAACCCTGAGACCTTTGGAGCTCTGCAAGGTGATAATTTGTTATCTTCTAAATCCTTATTTCCTTCTATGTCCCCAAGTAAGACTATGGCACCCTACCTCAGCTTTTCAATTAGTACTGTCGATCTCATTAAAAGGTGCCACAGAATTCCTCACAGTGTCCGGGACCCACCAAGACTTGTCCTGAAACAACAAGCACCCTTCCGCTTGCCAGAACCTACTGTATTAGAACTGTCAGAGTTCCTGCAAACATACAAACTAGTATTTCAAAATGTCAACGTTGTTAACATTTAAGGAAAATGGATTTTTCATTGTGCAAGACATTCTTACATATTGGAGTATGTTTGGCATCCCTAGCATTTTCCCACTATGTAGAATTCCAGTCACTCTGACAGCTCAAACTTCACACACACACATTTCTAGTAGCCATTGAGGAGGCAGTACTCACAAAATGAGAGCCACTAATTGTTGATAGTCTCCTCAAGGTTCTAGTGCGGGTCATTGAAACTCAAAGAGAAATAGGAAGACTGGTCCAAGCCAGGCTGACCCATGTGCTATTCTCCCTGACACCAAATCCTGTCATCAGCCCAATTGTATTCTTTACTTCCCTCTTTGTGAAGAGCACATGTTTTGAGGATAATGGGCTTGAATTTTAACTGACCTTGGAAAATTTACTTCTCAGAATCTCAACTCTCATTTAGAATAGTAGATAATAGTAAATAATATCGTAATAGCACCTTCTTCCATGTCATTTACTGAGCGCTTACTATGTGCTAGAAACTGTACTGTTTTCCATTCTTCATTCCTCCTCTTCGTTACTCTTGTTCATGTCCATCTACATCTGCTGTCCTCCTGAATTGTTTCTGCCCTCCTTTTCTATCCTTCATTCTCCTTTCCCTTTTCTTCCTGTAACTCTTTCAAGATTCTTTGTGCTTCTTCTTCTTGTTTCTTGGTCCCTTATCCTATGAATCCCTGCCCTTATCTTTCCCCTCTCCTCTTCACTCCTTACCGTCTCTGTTTCAGGGATCTGCCACAAAATTCTAGGAATCCTCCACACCAGGACCATGTTTTCAGTAGTAAGAAGACTGCAGTGTCTTCACAATCAGAGACATGGAAATACAATGGAGACCAGAGTAAGGTCAGGTTTTGCAAGCCAGCAGATCTTACTCAAAAATTCTATAGGATGAAAGATCTGAGGGCACCACTGTTCTGGTCAACTGACTTGTGATACTATCCAAACACTTTCCCATTTCACTTGGAACTCAGCATGAACTGAATAATTCTATACCATCTGCTCCTTTCTCTCGTTCCTCAGGAAAGCCAGGACCTCCCTGAGATAGATTGCTGAGCTTCCGCCCAGACAGTGCCATACCAACTCAGCCTGTGGACCAGTCTAGTGGCTTGAGAAGCATAATGTCAAAGCACAACATTCAGACTCCATCTGGGAGGTCTTTGTCCTCGTCTCTAAGCGAGTGTCAAATTTCCTGTCTTTTCTTCACATGCTACTCAATCAATTACTGTCTTACATATACATACACTCTTGATTTCTGAAGTGATGAAAACTGGAAGGCCAACTAGTGGGAATAAGCTATGTCTTCTCTTAGAGGGATGCCATGACCATTCATGGATCAGAAAGTCTGCACTCCTACACCAAAGTTACCTAAGCCTTGGCAACTTCCCCACATAATTTATTGGTGGTAATGTGATGATCTGCTCACAAATTACTATACTAAAAGCAGCTCACATGTGTTTTAGCTCTCAAATCTGTTGTAAGGAACAGCTAATCTTTGAGGGAGTGGGCTCCCCTTTAGCAAGGGACATTTAAATCAGACATTCAAACATACTCCCTAGTATATTTGGAAGCACTGGAACTTACTTTGAAAGGACAATGTAGAATCTCCATGGCTGGGAGAAAGGGCTTTCAAACAAAGAGTCAGGCAAGGGTGTTGACAGGATAAACATCTGTGGTCACTTGCAAATCTTGGTGTTGAGCTGATTGTTGAATCCTCTCTCCTACATATCCTCCAATTTAGGCTGCCTGGGTGAAGATACCAGAACTGTAGCCAGGGAGACCATGTGCCTACCTCACTGTGTTCATTTGGTTATGCTTTTCTGTCTGTGTCTCAGGAAACAGAGGGAACACAGAAAACTGGAAATTCCATGTATTAACTCATATCCTGACCAAGAAAGATGAGTAATTATTAGGATGTCAGTAATATGGGGCAGGGGGTAGGGTGGGGAAAGCACCTTGTTCCTTGTCAATGAAGCACCAGCAAGAGAAATAGCAAGTTTTTCTTGACGAATTTAAAGAAGGAAGAAAAAAATAGATATTTCCTCTGGGCATGTTGGAAGCCTCCCCTTATTCCTCTTCTTCCTCCGTGTCTTCATCCCAGGTACCGGATGCACAAGTCCCGGATGTACAGCCAGTGTGTCCGAATGAGGCATCTCTCTCAAGAGTTTGGATGGCTCCAAATCACACCCCAGGAATTCCTGTGCATGAAAGCACTGCTACTCTTCAGCATTAGTAAGTGCCTAGAGGCACAGAGAATGCCCCTGGGGGCACAGAGGCTCAGAGGAGTACACTTTTTCTATTAAATATTACCAAGGAGAAGCCAGCCTCTGAACATTTCCCTTCTTTCCTCCCTCCACTCTTCCTCAGCATGCTTTTTCTTAACAAAGACCAATTTCATGCCCAGAGATCAATTTATTTGGGAGAATTCAGCCTCCATCAAATTCTTATCAACTCCAAGTCTCTCCTTTGGGACTAGGCCTTTTGACTTCTTGTCACAAGCCTCTGAATTTTTCCACAGTCTCTGTTACAAAAACAGGCATGAACCACTTGTGCTTCTTGCAGAGCAGTAGACAGGAGGAATTGCCTCCTAAAAGATATTCCCCCTTCTACCAACAGGAGGAGGTCTATGTAAGCAACTCTTAGAGCTGTTTTGGCATCCAAGCTACCTTTCTGTAATGTCTCTTCTAAGCCAAAATGCCTAGTCTCTGTGAGGAAGAAAGAAGACAAAGTTTAATATCGAAACCTATGTGTTTTAATTGTCCAAATCAGAGCTAGATGGCAAACAACATAAAACCTTAGTTCCTAAAATACGCATACATGAGAATACTAGAAAAAGAAAGAGTTCAGTAAATTTTATTTGACCTCCTTCAGATTGGGTCCAGCTATGCTTTAGCCTGAGACCTCCCTGACAAACTGAAGGACCCAGGTCCACAGACTTCAATTGACAGGAAGCCAAGTAGATCCTTCCCTCCCCATGGGGGTGGGGGTGGGGTCAAATTTGTGGTCAGAAAACTTGGTGCTTTGTCTAATGCTCCTTTGTGGGCATGCTTCCCCTATGCATTCTGTCTTCATCCCACATCAGTTCCAGTGGATGGGCTGAAAAATCAAAAATTCTTTGATGAACTTCGAATGAACTACATCAAGGAACTCGATCGTATCATTGCATGCAAAAGAAAAAATCCCACATCCTGCTCAAGGCGCTTCTACCAGCTCACAAAGCTCCTGGACTCTGTGCAGCCTGTAAGCAAATGATGGAGGGTATCATCTCTGGGGGACAAGGGCCAGACACTCACTTTGTCTGTATCAGGGAGAGCAACCTGATAGAGCCAAATGATGATAACGCTTCTCTAGGGTCTGGCACCACCTGTTGGGAGGTGTTTCCATGTCTTCTGGCTTTGAGTGTAGTCCAGGAAGAAAATGCAATGGAAAGAAAGGAACACAGGTCATAGTGTCCCATCTGGATGTTGTGAAAAGGGGTGGAGAAGTTGAGAACAGAGCAATTGGGACTCAAGGAAAAGCTTAAAGCTGATGAGTCCTCTAGGCAGACAAAACAGACCTGAGTGTTTTTCTTTTCCTCTTTCCTGAGTCATGTGCATGTGAGTTTGCCTCTCTGTGTGTGTGCATGTGTATGCCTGTGTGTGTGTGTGTGTTTGAGAGAGAGAGAGAGAGAGAGAGAGAGAGAGAGAGTTCGATCAGTGGTGAAGAGAAATGCCCAGTCCTGAGTCAGAAAGCTTGCAGTGTAAGACATCTATTAGGAACCCTCAGTGATTTCCTAGAGACCACTGCACGCGCACATACACACACACACCTCAGAAGGCAGAACTAAGAATAGGTAAAGGGACAAAATGCTAAAAGGACTGGAAATCAGAGCTGGGGAGGAGTCTATCAGAAGTCATCTCTTTGTGAACTATGTTTTGTTTCTTTTTTGTTTATTGTCCCCTACAGATTGCAAGAGAGCTGCATCAGTTCACTTTTGACCTGCTAATCAAGTCCCACATGGTGAGCGTGGACTTTCCGGAAATGATGGCAGAGATCATCTCTGTGCAAGTGCCCAAGATCCTTTCTGGGAAAGTCAAGCCCATCTATTTCCATACACAGTGAAGCCTTGGAAGTCCTTATTTCCCTAGGCCATCCTACCCGCTTTTCAGATGTCTTCTGCTTGTTGTAACTCTGCACTACTTCTCTGCAGTGCCTTGAGGAATTTCCTCTATTGATATACAGTCTGTCGTGAACATGTTCCTGAGTTCCATTTGTTGGGCTTTTTTCTCTTTTCTTTTTCTTCTTCTCTCCCTAACTTCTCTCCCTAACTCAGCTTCAGACTCTGCTCCCTGCTGTGGCTCCTATCTGTGTTTCGAACGGTGGTGTACTTCTTTAAATCTGTGATAATCTTCATGTGGCCCAGTGTCAAGTTGTGCTTGTTTACAGCACTCCACTATGTGCCAGCCACACTAACATTTACTTACTTACCTTATACCATGGGAAGTTTAGAGAGCTAAAAGTATCTGGGGAAAACAAAAACAAAAGACACAAAAACCAAAAAAGCAAAAAACTTGCTAGGGCTTTTTCTAAATAAATAAATAAATAACTGATAGAAATCCCCAAAGAAGCCAGCTGTGACTAGAAGCAAGTGAAAACTGCAGGCCCATGAGGAGTCACTGTTTTTGTTAATCCCCTTCACTTTCTGGGAGACTTTATTTTTGCAAAGGTTATTGCCATTGGAGGACAGGGCAACCCCAGAGCTGAGATGGGAAGACTGAAAGAGGAGATGATGAGAAGGGCACATGGATCACCAGTTCTTGCCCACAGCCTTGGCTCCTGAGGGCTACCCTGCTCAACTATAGTGCAATTCATTGTACAGAAAATGCATTTCTTGTTTGAAAATTTGTCTGCCTGTCAATGCCTCCCCTCTCAAGACCTTTTCTTTCTCAATCTCTGCCTACATCCTCAAATTGACTTTCAGTAGCTTTCTGAGACCTTTGAGCTGAATATTGTCTTTAGCCAAAACTTGGCCACTTTCACTGAAGAGTCAGATCAGGGCAACAAAGGACAGGAGAGACCAGACACTTAGGAAGGCTCCATTCAGATCTAGTCTAGTTTCCCACGTGTGATCCAGGGAGGAGCTGGAGTCAGCAGAAGGAGGTGATGGCTTGGATGTTCTCACACTTAGGACACTAAATAATTGATTTCTCAATACCACCACCTTTTTTCTCATCTTTAAAAGAAAAACCCTATATATTCCATGTGACCATAAGCTTCTTTCACCCTCCCTTCATTGTTTTGTGGACCACACTACATTTCAGACATAATGATAAAGCTTGTTCACTTCTTTGGGCATGTTCACAAACTCTGCTAAAATTCTCCCCACTATGCAGGGTAGCAGGTCAGTAGTCCTGACATCTATCTATAGATTCCAGTAGTCTCAAAGCTTTCTTACCAAATGTGTCTCATCAATAGTCAGATCGCTGGAGCCCTTAGACAAACTGGAAAGAGGGCATCAAAGGAATCAGACAAACTGGGCATCTGACCCTTATCCCCCAAAGATGAAACCCTCTCATCAAGTGGATAAATGCTCACTGCCTTCTCCAAAGCAGCTAAAAGCAGCTACCCAGATTAGGGTGGAAGAGAAAACTCAATAACCAGGATTGGAAGAACGATGACCCTAGAAACAGAAACCCTGAAATGCTCTCCTTACCATCCAGCATATTCACCTGCAGAAGTCATGAGAAGAGAGAAAGAATCAAGAGAAGACTCATTTAACTATTAGTCATCAGATGCCAAACCTAAAGCCAGATGGACATAAACTGGCTAGATGGGTACCAATTTACTCATCCTCCTCCTCTTCTGCTGATTCTGGGCTCTGACACTGGCCATTCTCACTTAGCTTTCCCATGCTTGTTGCTGCCTGTCATTCAGAGGAGTGCTGGACCACTGAGACTTTCCATAGAACCATGGCTTCCTTTGGAACTGTCTGGCTGGTGTGACTGTGATTTGCTACCACCCATAAACTCAGGATATGCCCCTGGGTCACTGATTTGATGTACTCCTTTCGCACACGTCTGTTCTATGGATTTTGTTTCCCAACCCCAGGTGCAAGGTAGACTGTTCATGTACTTTCTTATCTTGGCCACTGCCTCCTCCTTTAGTCCTTAACTTCATCTGTTAAACTCAAGTAATATGGGCCAGTCACCACCTTGCCCATTTCAGCTGGTTTACTCTGCTTGTTGAGAAGATAGTTTCTGAGTGACATAATATGATCCACATGGGTTTCCTTCCCTGGTTTCTGTGTTGATATTAATAGCCAAATGAACTTGCAAAACAGCTTCTTTAAATAACAAGGGAGAGGGGAAACTAAAATGGGTGATATGCCAATCCAAGACTGCTGAACAAAGCTAAAGCTGATTTCCTTTCTGGGATAGGACAGAGTTTGATTTTCTTTTCGATGGAATCCTCTTGGTTAATTACAGGATTACTTTTAGCTGTCTTAAACAGAAAAAAATCCACCACTTTTCAATTAAACTAGGTTGTATTTTAATAGTTTCTTTATATCTGTTTTGAAACAATTTTCATCTTGTGGCACACTGATTCGATTATGTCATTCTAACACCTTTTCTTGTAAATACTAGAGGCTCTACTTTTCATTTCACTATCAAACTTTTTATTTTTTTCTTGATTTCTGAATTGCGACTCTTGCCTTTATGAATATATATGTTTTTCATTTGCAAAAGCCAAAAATTGGTGAAACAACAGTGTAATTGAAAGCAGCAACAGTTGGATCACTCCAAATTTCTAAATTGCAAAACTAGGGAAAACCAGTGTAAACAGGGCTTTATCCTGCTTTTGCCCTAGGATGTGAGTGAGCAAAGGAGGTTTTAGCTTGGCTCTGTTTTCTCACAGGTGAAAGGAGGGTGATTTTTTTTTTCTTTTGGCCATTGATGTTTCAGCCAGTACACTTGACGGAAGTCTCATTTTTGCATGTACTCTGCTCTACAGAGTTGATTTGTAGTATACTGTGCTTAGCTGTGAAAGACTGGCCACCCAGACTCACTCACCTGGTGAGCTGGATGATGAAGATCACTCACTGGACAAGTCAAGAGGACCATCTCCAAAGAGGTCTGCAGTGCTGGGTAGGGATGGAGAGTAAGAAAGAGGAAAAAAAAAGGATAAACATGGAGAAGGTCCTATCTGGGCAGCAGACAGCTGCAAAGGTCACAGACTCTGGTCAAAGCAAAGAGTTGAGTCATGTGTGGCAGTTTCAGCTCTATTCATTGATCAGCTCACTGGATCTGGCTTCTGAACTAAGATCGGGTTACATTCTTTGTTCTACAGATTTTCTATGCCACAGGCAATATTGTTTTTCTTAGAAAGTTCATTTTCTTACATTACCTTACTTTGGGAAAGAAATTGTTTGAAAGAGTCTATCATATATCTTTGAAAAAAATTAATAATATGTATATTTTTATGTATGTTCACTGGCAATTAAAAAAAAGAGCTTTGCTCTGTCCTCTGTCCTTTGGGTAGTTGCTGAGGTCAGTTTTCCAGGTTGACAAATAATGCTCTGATGCCTGAGTCCCTCTCTGTCCATACTCTATTTCTAAATATATGTAGGCATATATAACAAGGTGTATTTGACTTGTATTTTAAAATTTGTCCACCATTCACATGATACTGATACTACACAAATGACCTGACTTTGAGCTTCAAGTAGCTTCTGAGTGTTTGTTTCATTAGGCATAGTACATATGTGGCCTTGTCCCTCTCTCTGCCTTGATATGAAGCAGGGCACAAAGGCCCAAGCAGCTCTCCCCCACTCCTTCCCAGCTCTATGCCAGCACTGCACTTCAGCAGACTCTCCAGATAGCCCAGTAACTCTCCCTGCATGACCCCCACAAAGTTCTGGAAAAACAAGGGGCTGACTACTGATTACCCTATGCCAATTGCCCAGGTGAGCGGGCACTTGGCCAAGGAAATGGTTTTTATGTTTGATCCTCAGTAAGAGGTCATAGGAAACAAGAATTCTAAAGCAGGAGATCAAATCCATATTTAAAGTCAAAAGAAGCCATTTAGCAATGTGAAATTTCTTGGAAAAGGAAGTTTCTAGTGCTACTGCCTTTGTAGGCAGATCTGTTCTCACCACCAATCTCTTTGAAAATCTTTGAAACTATTTTTTTAAGAACAGACAAAGAGATGAAAGTATCACAGTATGTAACCAAAGATTAAATTGTGTTTAAAATACCAAAATTTTTAAAAGCAGGGAGGGAGTAAGCATTAGTGCCTCTTTGGTAAGCTTTCCAAAGACAGACTAAAGAACTTTGCTGGTGACTGAATTATAAGAGTTTTATGGGTTTTCCACCTTCACAATATTCATATTTGGAAGAGTTGAAGATAATTTGGAAAATGGGATTATGGGTCCTTCATTAAGTGATTTTATAAGTAGAACTAGCTTTCCTTTTCTCTACATAGTTGCTGAACAAATTTTTGAAGCTCCATCACTACATGGTTGGAAATGGAGCTGGTCTTGGCCACTGTGTTTGCTAGTGCCCATGTTATCATATCTAAAGATGTGAAGCCTTTGCTGAGAAAAGGAGCATTTAAAGGATTAGATTTTGCACTAGAAGGACAACAGACAGAAACTCTTATTTCTGCCCAGTTTGGATGGCACAAAAAGTTCTCTGCAGTTTGAGGCAGAAGGTTGAAATATATTGTAAATGAGTATTTGTATCCATGTTTTAAAAACAGAACTATATAGGTAGATAGATATAATGTGTTCTAAAGCTTTATCTTTCTCTGCACCTTTATATTTGGCTCCAGGTCATATCTGATGCCTTGTATTTGTAAGAGAGGCTGCAGTTACATTTTGGAAACTCTCTCAGAATGGACAAGACACCTGGATTGATCAGATAACAGAGATTTCTGCCCCTCTTTGGCCTGATGCAAGGCCTTACAAAGATGTAGGAGGGGGGAAAGGGTAGGGTACATGATGTATTGCACTTTACTAATCTAAGACAGATGAATGTGGAAAGGGTGATGACTCTGGAACTGGCTGGAATTTACCACAAGGAAGAGCCAGACTTGGGGACAAAAGCCCACCCAACTGATTGGCCAGTGTCCTTTTAATGGAACCTGAGCTATTGAAAGAAGAAAGCATATTCCTTGGTCTTTACCATTCTTGTGAGAGAAGGGTAGTTGCCTGCACTTGGAAACCTGGAGCAAGTGCTCCATCTTTCACACCAATTCTCTCCCCTGTGATTGAGGTGCTCTTGCTACTGGGTGTCTGTATGCTTTACTTCTGGTTTTTGGATATGTTTTGTAAAGATTTGAAAATTGAAAATGTGTTTTTCTCTGTTAAAACTTATCAGTGTACTAGAAGTTGTACCTTGGTAGGTACAGGTCCACCTCTACCCAAGGGTAGAGGTTATTTCTCTTCAGTAAAGAGTTTGACACTGGGGTCTGTTGCCCAGGGCCTCCCAACTCTCAACCGTTTCTAGGTAAAGGCAGAAAAATCCACATTAGTCACTTTTCTTCAGACACTTAAGGTAAGATAACAAATCACTTAATTCCCCTGTCATGCAAAAAAGTGATAGATATTTGCATTTAGCAGGTAACATTTTACAGTAAAAAACAGGTTTTGATCCAGCTTTAATTTTACTCCATTCAATTTAGCCTGAAAGTAGCTAATATGTGTTTGTTTTCCAGTCGTAATTCATTACAGCAGGGATCCAGGTTTCTTTCCTTCCCCCATTTATCTCCTAATCTTTTGTGGAATTAAATAAAAATCTGTGGAATGGGTAATCCTGTGGCCTGCAAAAGTTCCCACATAATCCACTTAGCAAACCCATCATGTAGCTGCAGGATCTGTTGGCCACCAAAGACTGGAACACACATGCATACTCAAAAGGATAGAAGTTGCTGCTTCTCCAGTGGCACCCTCCTTGGCTGACTGCCTACTCAGTTTGAGATTCTGTACTCTGCATAATAGACAAGCCTGGCTTGCAGTCTCACAACCTCACTGTCCTACAGTGAAGTGCTTAGAGGGTGTCTTATTCCTTTACCCACTTGGGTTCTGAGAGTGGTCACAATTGAAATGACCCAAGCCAAAAATAAATACATAAAAGTTCCCTCACCACTTAATGACACCTTTCTGCTTTCGCTTAGACTGGACATTGATTTGGGAGTGCCTTGGATATAACATTCTTGTGCTGTCCTTGAGATTAATTTAGCAGCAGGCAGGAGAAGATTATGTAAGCAGAGATAAGAATTAGTATTTTGATGTTAAGAGAAAAACAATTATTCAAAAAAATTTTAAAAGAAACAATTTTGCTGGAAACTTCTTTTGATGGGGCTTCAGTTCTCACAGTGGCTCTTGGCCTCCACTGGGCAACAGGACCAGCCCCAATGCTAGTATTCTGTGCTCTTTTTGTAATCTTGAAATCTTTTGTTGCTCTAAATATAATTAAAATGGCAGAAACTCGTTTGTTGGAATACATGTGTGACTTTGGGTTTGTCTCTGCCTCTGCTTTCAGAAATATGCTTCATGTGAAATTCTGGCCTGCTGATATGCCAACTAAAACTTGGCCACAGCCCCTGTTGTGGCTTCAGGCTCAATTGATTGTTAACAGAGACCTAAGAAAAGCTGCTAATGTCCTCTTATCACTGCTGTTAATTTGTTAAAACATAAAACATCTACAATTTCAGATCAATGTCATCAGTACTTTTAATTGATCCGTTTTATTTGCCGTCTTTATTGAAATTAACTGTTAATATCATGCTCAGTGGCCTTTTATGCTACCTTTACTCTCACATATTTTTAAAAATCATTGTACAGAGGTAATACATTTGCCCTTTGTTGGAACACCAAAATAGCAGAGGACCAGGATTAGAACACCCAGATGGATATTAGCAGCTCATCACAATCTTTCATAAGAAACTCCAAGCTTATCAACAAAGGGAAACCACACAAACTCATCTGCTCACCCTCACATCATCATACTTGTAGAAGCATAAAATGGTAGAATCACTGCCCAGTTTGAACCAAGCTGCAGGGAAAGAATGGGCACACTCAAATCATCACTTTTTCAGGTGCCATACCATCCTCAACTATGCAGACAAAAATCTAAGCCAGCCTTCTTTTAGGTTCTTCAGTTCAAACAAAGTCCTTTCCTGTGACCTCTTGATGTGAGATCCCAAATTGGATTTCTGAATTTGAGGCATTGGTCATCGATGAGATGTTAGAGGTGTCATGATGAATTAAGAAAAAATGATTTCTGTTTCTCAATGTCCTCACCTGTAGGGGATTACTACAATGCCTCCCTTCTGGGCTGAGTTGGTAATTCAGTGAGAACATATGTGATGCAGCTGGTGGGCTATTTGCTTTGGCTTCGTTCCTTGTTAAAATGCCAGAACCCCTGAGAAGCATCCTGCATTGAGCCACAACTTTCCCTTTTCCATTAGCTTCTTCTGGGTGGCTTTAAAGGACATTTGGGGGTCTTAGTCCAGATTCCAACCTGCAAAGCTGCATATGGAAAAACTGCTTTAAGTCAAGACTTTGCAAACTGCCCTTCCCATACCCCCACTGGAGTCTCAGACTAGAAAACAGAACAACAGAGCAGGCAGATGCTATGAGAAGCACATCACCCACCACAAGGGCAATGACACTTGTCCTCAAAGAAAGCAAGTCTTTGCTGTATGCACAAAGTGGTAAGGTTACTAATGTCTAGAGTTGAACTACCATTGTAAAAGAATCCTATTGTCTCAACAAACTGTGGAGACCTCTCGCCTCACGGGGGCACAATATCTAGTGCTCCCCTCATTCATTTGTTCTTTTGCTTGTTCAACAACATCTATTTATGCAACAACTCCGCGCCCTGTACAAGAACAAGACAGGCATGATATTTACCCTGATGGATCTCCTAGTCTACTGGAGTAGACAAAGATACAGAAGGTACAGAAAATTATAACATTGTATAATGGATGCTAGGGCAAGAGATGCTCAGGGTTACCTGAGTCCCACAGAAGAATGGTGCCTACTCACCCTCTTTGGAAAGTCAAGGATAAGCTTCTTACAGAAACCTAGGTTGTGACCCAGGTTAAATGAAGGTGAGGCTTAGGGTGGAGAAAAGGACATTCTTCCTCAGATGAAAGACAGCAACCTTGTAAGAGAAACTGTAAATAGTTTAGTTTGAGAGAAGAGTTTGAAGGCAGATATGTTTGAGGGGTGAGGGCAAAAAAGGAAGCACAAACAAAGCCAACTAAAAGAGTTTGGCTTTTCTCCCCACAGTACCAGGAAGACTTATAAATCCTTGCCAGAATTTCAGTTTCCAGGACACTGTCAGACACATGGTCTCATCTAAACCGCATAACACTCTAAGGAGGCAGGCAGAACAGGGGTCAGTGGTTTTGCAGAAAGAGAAACTGAGGTTCAACAAACTGAAGAAATGACTTGCCCAACGGCTGCTTGTGAGTAATTAACGGCCTTATGTCTCCTGATTTTCAGTCTCGGTCTCCTCACAGTACACCAACCTATAAAAGACCTCAGGACCTATAAATGCAGTTCTCAGAATGCACATACCAATGTCTCAGTGATGACAACATGCAGTGCCCACTACCCTACCTTCACCTACCATGGCCTTCCTTGGGTGACACACATTGGCACGAGACTCCCAAACAGCATGAAGAAAACCCCAGAGAGGAGCAATAACATCATTTTATGGGGTAGTAGAGGTTCTGAGAAGCCAGTTAAATTGACATTCATTGGGTTGCAGGGCCTCAATCATTTATCCAAACAAACAGGAAATCAGAGAAAATGCCAGAGAAGACAGCATGCTAGCTTCCTAGAAGATGAAATATCTGACTTAGTGAGATGCAATTTTACACAAGAACATAGCTGGGCAGGCAACCAAAGCAGAGAGAACAGCATACACAGGAGTCAGGAAAGAGTATAGCTTCTGTTTTGGGACAGTGAAAGCAAATGGAAACTAGTAGTAAGAATTGGAAGTGAGACTAATCCAGGGCTCATATGCCTTGCTAAGAAGCAGAATTTCCTCTGTAGGCCAGTCATCCTCGGTTTCCACATGTGAAAGATAATGGCCTTACATGTGACACATTCTCAAGGGAGCCACTGGGACTGAGTGCAATTCCTGACATATAGCTATCACTCAGCTCCTTTCTGTCCCACTTAAGAAAACAAATATGAGTGCAAACGAGACTGACAGTATGAAACGAACTCCTATCATATATTTAAGCCTCATATATTTTAAAGAGATTCATCAATGAATGTCAGTATTTAATATATTATCAAAAATTTATTTGCCACCTCTCACTGTTGATTACAAGAAACCAGTTGAGATAACTAAGGATTTTTGAATGAACCTGTGGCATAATTAGTTTGGGGACATGGAAAGAGATGGGAGCTATGCAAAAATGTATTGTGTAAGAATGTAATAGAAGATGCAGTAGAAACTTATTCAAGACCAGGATTAATAATTATGACAACAAAAAATGTATTGATAACTTACTATAACAGTAAATGCTAATCCTAAGCTTTTTACACCTTGTATGTTATATATGCCTCAGATCAAGTTGAGCACAGTTGCTCTACTTATATAAATAAGAGAACTAGGGCTGTGGTTCAACATTTTTCTGGCTCAGACCCGAGATTACATCCAAGTAATAAAACCTGAACTCAATATCAATTACGTTTATATACAAAGCATATGATCTTAACTACTACCTCTTTCTTGAAAGGCTGATTTTCTTGAGGTCTTTGCAAAGAGGCCCAATGAAATCAGAAGCAGGTAGTGTTATAAACAGGAATAAAGAAGGGGCTATAAACAATGGAATTGTCTTCCCAACTAACCCACTTCAAGAGTGATAATTTTTTTTAAAAAAGTGATTCTTTTTCTAGCAAATATGAGCTCATAATTTTCTCACAGCCTCTTCTCCAAACTTTAGATGACTCTTGCTAGAAAAAAAAACAATAGTTTTTTTCAAGTCCTACTATCTTTCAAGGTTTGTTTTTTGTTGTTGTTGTTGTTAGTTTTTGTTTTGTGTTTTTTTGTTTTTTGTTTTTTGTTGATACTCTTGATCCCCCTTCCTTTGTAGTTAAGGTACCTGTGGTGCAGCAAGTAACTCAGTATCCAAAGAATCTATGACTTCATTTATCTATGAAGGTGGGCAAGAACAAAGAGCAATGCACCAGGAGCAGGTTTCCAACATTTGTCCCTAACCAGCAGATAAACTTACATAGGTCCCTTCTCCTTTTGAAGCCTCAGTCTCTAAAGACTAGACTTATTTTAGCTTTAGTATGCTTTCTTAGACTCTGTGAAATTCTTGGGTATAATTTTATCAATATAGCAGCTTCTCACTTATCTTATTCAAATGCCTGTAATCTATGCCTACATTTTAGAATCCTGTATCCTAGAAAAGATCAGTGATAGAGCTTGCTCTACTACAAATGTTCAGCATCCACTTCGTGAACCATGTGTTGCTTGTACCAAAGCAGCCTCCACCCTCTAGCACAGCATCTTGCCTGCTGCTCACATATAGTCATCAGTCTAGGTGTTTATATTTTCTACCATTGCTCATGGAGCCACTCTATACTTGGATTATATTGATTTGGGCCAAAGTTCCTGCCAAACAAATCTCCTACCCAGAATAAATATGGACAATGGTAGCAGCTTTAAGAGTCTCTGAGGTGCAGGAGGTGTGACTCTACAGGAAGCAATATATAGATAATACTGTTGAATAAGTATTAAGAGAAAAAAAAAGGCAGATCAGTGATTTCCCTTTAAGAATGTGGCAATGCATTTTACCAGTCTTTGTTCATGTGGTTCTGTTGCAGGAAATGCCCTCCTCCATTTCTTCCCCAGGCAATTCTTCCTTTCCATTAAGGCTTATCTCAAAACCAGCTGCAGAATATTTTCTCTAATCTGGAAATGATTTTCTCTCTCTCTTTCTCTTTCTCTGTCTCTCTCCCCCAAACTACTAGCTGGATTTTCATTAGTCATAATAGCAAAGTGCTACCATCTATATAATGCTTTATAACTTGTAGCACTTTGCTATCCACTAGGTCATTGAAGACTCACAATAGCCCCGTAAGGGAAGCAGGGCTGAAATTATTAATATTTCTGTTAAATACAATGACAGGGAGAAAGCATTGCTGTTTAAGAAGTTGGATAGAGACTTCTATTCTAACAGTATGTATTTTTTCCTTTCTGTTTTAATTTTTGTTAGTACATGTTAGCAGTACATAACAATGACATTCACTGTAGGGAATTCAAATGTACATATTTCAATTCATTTTTTCCCTTCTCTCTGCCCCCTTTTATTTTGCCAACATCAGATTCTTTTTTTTTTTTTTTGTCTTTTTGAGACAGTGTCTCATCATACAGTTCAGGCTGGCCTTGAGCTCCATTTGTAGCCCAGGCTGGTCTCGAACTCACAACGGTACTCCTGCTTCAGCCTCCTGAGTGCTGGGATTACAGGCATGAGTCACCGCGCCCAGCTCAGATTCATTTATTTATAAGAGTTTATAAAGTTAATTTTCATATGTACAGCTTGAAAACCAGACTAATAGATAAAAGAACATATAAAACATGTAAGATAATTGTACTGAAGTACACTTTTAGATACACTGTGCTGGATTACAATGCCTTTTTTCTCTTTTGTTTCCTATTATCTGTCTTTTATTTCATACTTTAAATATTGAGTTTTCATATGAGAGAAACCATGCAATATTTAAGCTTGTGTGTCTGATTTACTTCACTTAACATTGTAGTCTCAAGGTACATTCATTTTCCTATATATGACTCAAGTTTATCCCTCTTTATGGCAGACTAGTACTCCTTTATACATCTTATGGGATACCTGAAATGGCTCTTCCAAAAATTAACTAAAATGCCTACTGCAACATAAACATAATATTTTAAAATTAACCCCTAAACTAGTATCATAGTAAAAACTACAGAGAGACTAAAAAGGAAGTGAAAGAAAGAACTTTGAAGGAAAATAAGTGTCGAAGCCAAATCTTGCCCTGAGAATTTTACCAGGAAGTTCTGAATTTATATTTTGCTGACTGTAAGAGAGGGAAAGGAGATAAAATCAAGACTTGTGCAAGATTCGAAGTCTATAGGAGACTTTCACGTAAAGCTGTCTACAGCCTCAGTATAAGGCTAAATAAGAATTAGACCTGTTTTAATTTGCATTTCTCCAATGACCAGTGAAGATAACAATATACAATATATCAACTAGTGTTGATTTCCTATTATTTTGTTTTGAAATTCTGTATCATTTTTATCCTTTTTTGTTTTTAAAATAAAAAAAAGAAATGGTGAGGCAATAAACATATTATGGCTTGACACTTAAAAAAAAAAAGAATTAAACCTGTGCCACAGAAAATGATAGCAAGGAAATCACCCAGGCTTGATCTTGGCACTGGGTTAAGAGGAACAATAAATCTTTCATGAGAATTTGTAATCACAGGTAGTCTTCATATGGTTTTGTAGTCTTGATTTAGAATACTTATGAAATCTGAAAAACCAAAAGCAGAGATCCCAAATCAGCAATTCCCATCGATAATTGGCAAAAGCAGATGATCTACAGAAGAATACAACTTTTACCCAGCCTCAAAAACTACTGGTCCAAAGAAAGTGGGTACCTCAAAGTCAAAAGTTATAAAAAAAAACACAAAGAAACAAGACATCCTGAGTAAAAATCTATAGAATAAAAAGCATCAAAGAATGGATAAAAAAGATGTGGTATTTTTATACAATGGAGTACTACTCAGCTATTAAGAAAGATTGCATTGAGACTTTTGTAAGTAAATGGTCACGACTTGAGACCATACTCGTAAGTGAGATAAATTAAACCCACATGTGTAAATACCGTATTGTCTCCCTAGTGTAAGAAACAGAAACGTATGTATGATCCAAAATCTATAATAAATACGACGTAAGGTTGAAGAACAGCTCAAAGCGCAAGAGTAACTGGGAAGGGAAAAGGTGGAAAGAGAAAAAGGAAGAGGAAAAGATATAAACCTGTATATATGTATATGTAAGATAACTAGAATGAACACACTGTTGAATCTATTCGTTGTTGAGAAAGAACAGTTAATGCTCATATGATTAGATTAATTTTACATGTCCATATCTGTTAATGTAAGTAACCATTTTAAAGATAACGATGCGCAATATTGCAAGCATTGTCAAGTTTCTGTCATCCGATTTTGTAAACCTGCAATGTTACTGTAGTGTATTTACTCTAGTCGTTTGTTTGTCTCTTTTGCTTGTTGTTTTTGTTTTATATTTC
>RJWM01008857.1:0-70739 GCA_004363535.1 Dasyprocta punctata
TGACTTCTAGTTTCATTGCACTATGATCCGATGATACTCATCAGATAACTTTAATTATTTGCATTTATTTAAGCCTGATTTATGGGATAGACTATGATCTCTTTTTGAGAAAGTTCTGTACACTGCTGAGAAGAATACGTGCTTTGTTCTTGTTAGGTGGAACACTCTCTAGTTATCTGTTAGGTCCATTTGCTTGAAGACATAGTTAACTCTGATATTTACTTGTTGATTTTTTTGGGGGGGGTTGAATGATCTATTTATGATTGCGGGGGTATTGAGGTCTCCCACTATTATTGTGTTGATGCTTATCTGATGTTTTATATCCAATAGTTTTTGTTGTATGAAGTTGCCTATGCCAGTTTTGGGTGCATATATATTTATAACTGTTAACTCTTCCTGTTGAATTGTTCCCTTGAACAATATGGAGTAGCCTTCTTTGCCTCTTCTGATAGTTTTGGTTTAAGTCAATCATCTGCAAATAAGATAGCTACTTGCACTAGTTTTCATCCTTTGATTTTTAGTCTATGAATTTCTTTTTGGATTAGATATGTTTCTTGTAAGCAGCATACTGGTTTTTTTTTGTTTTTTTTTTCTTGATCCAATTTACCAGTCTTTTGATTGGGGAGTAGAGACTGTTCACACGGACAGTTATTACTGAAAAGTAATGATTTATTCCTGTTCTTGCATTATTTTCCTGTTTCTAATATTTCTTTCTTCTCTTCATTTTAACTACTCACTCTATCTAGTGTATTCATTCCATTAGACTTTCCAGCATTGTTGACTTCATTGTTTCTTTCTAGGATTTTGTTGAGAATTTTTTTGAGTGCTGATTTGGTGGTCATCAATTTCTTTTTTTTTTTTTTTTCTTTGGTTTTGTTTGTCTTGTTTTGTTTTGTTTTTTGAGACAGGGTCTCAATATGTAGTTCAGACTGGCCTTGAACTCACTTATGCAGCAAAAACTGCCCTTAAACTCATGGTAATCCTCCTGCCTCAGCCTCCTAGTATGCTACCATTCCAGACATGAATTTCTGATGGTCTCCTTTGTCATGAAAAGACCCTATTTCTCCATTAATTTTGAAGAACAGTTTTGCGTCATATGTTAGTCTGGGTTGGAAATTGTTTTCTTTTTGCATTTGAAGCATTTCACTCCAAGCTTTCCTATTCTTTATGGTTTGTGCTGAGAAGTTTGCTGGTATTGAGTGGGTTTATCTTTATAAGGGACTTGATGATTTTATCTAACTTCTTTTAAGATTTTGTTCATGTGTTGGATTTCTGGGATTTTGACTATGATGGAGAAGCTGTGGAGAAGTTCTGGTCATGCTATTTGGAGTTCTTTATACATCAATTACCTATATATTAAATTCTTTCCCCATCCTTGATAAATTTTCTGTTAGTATTTCTGTAAATAGGTTTTTATGCCATTTGTGCTGTCTTCTGATTTTTCCCCAATTTCAACTAATCCTAGGTTTTTAGTCTTCTTTATGTCATCTAGCAGCTGTTGGATCTGTTTCTCATGATGTTTTGTGGTTTTTAAGATGCCTCTGAGTGCATGGTCACTTGCATCAGCCCTGTCTTTTAGTTCTTACACTCTCCTCACATTTGTCACTTTTGCTGCTCATACTTTTAATAGAATTTTTTGGTACTTTTTCACAGACTCTATTTGCTAAACTGATCATTTATGTTTTATATCATTTTGTTTAGCTCACCTAGCTTTTTATTAGTATCTTTTAAAATCACTAATTATTTTGTTTATTAAGTCCATATTCTTATAGTTATGTCATCTTTAAACTTGCCAAGCACCCTATTGGTTTATTTTATTTTTGTTTCATTACTGCATATAATTCAGTTGTTTGGTTTTCTATTTCTCCTTCATTAATGTCCCATGACTCAACTTTGGAGGAGTTGGGAGTTTTTGGAAGCATTTTATGGCCTCATATTTTCATGCTTCTATTGTATTTTGGTGCTGAGGGTTGAGTGTCAATTAAAGTGGGAACATTCTGCTGCTAGTATGGAGATCTTTTCAGTTAGTGTGTGTTTCCCAATGAGGCACTCTGGGCATGCCTAACTATAAGCCTTTATCTCTGTCACAAATCAAACCACTTCTGTTAATTTGGCAAGGGAAGGGAAAGGAGTAAAGTAGTTGACCTTTCACCTAGTCCTCCAGAAATGAATCATAATAATGTTGATGTCAAAGAGACAAACCAAATATTTAATATAGTAAATATCTGCAAAATGCAACAACTGTACCACCATTAATGATAAAAAAGAAGTCATCTATAATAGCATAGACTCGACTAAATATCTAGAAATTAATCAAGCTTAATAGTAGTACTAATAAGAAAGGGAGGGGGAAGGTGAAATGAAAGAGGTAAAATTGAAAAATAAAGAAGAGGAAAATGAGAGAAAAGTATGATAAAAGAATACAACTAAGCAGTAAAAGAAAATTAATAGAAGTAGATAAATGAACAGAAAAGAAGAAGAAAAAGGAATAAAACACAAGGCAGAAGGAAAAAGGAAAAACCTTTAAAAAAAAGACCTACTCCCCCCAAAAAACAGAAAGAAAAAGAGAAATGAGTCCAAAAAATTTCCTCTGTATATATATATATATATATTTTTTTTTTTTGTGGCACCAGGGATTGAACTCACAGCATTGCGCCTGCCAGGGCAGGCGCTTAAGCCACTGAGCCAAACTCCCAGCCCTGGTTTTTTGAGGCAGGGTCGCACTATGTAGCTCAGGTCAGCCTCCTCTGTATATTTGAATACAAAGTTTCCTTTCAGGGCTGGCTTTTTTGCAATCCACCAGATATGGGGGAGGAATAGTGAATCACTACCAAGTCCTGTTTTGTTTGTACACTCACTTTTTGGTGTGAATGGTGATGTTTCTGCTTAATGTAGTCAGTCAATGATGTTTGTATTCACTCCAGGCACTTGAAGTTTCCCTGTCCTTTTGAACACCTCAAATCACTGCTTTCTGTGTAGTTTTATGGCCTTATTGGTTTGTGAGGTGCTTCCTCTGGCTCTAGAGCCACTCTGTTCATACACCCCAGAATGTGGCAACTGCTCAACTGCTGTCCTAACTTTGGAAGGCTGTGTTGCACAATTTCTAAGAAATCCCAATTGTTTCAGCATCATGTGCTCCCCAAAATCCCTTGACGTTCACAGAGAGAAAATAACTCCTTTCTTGTAAGTTGCACATCACATGGAGACAAGCCATCAAGAATTTGAGCTGAAATCCTCTGTAGTCTCATATAGTTAGAGATTAAAACACAATTACCTTCAAATAATGATTAGATCAACCTCTTAGCAGTTCTACTTCAGTATCTCATTTTGGAAGACTTACTCTATTATCTCAGCAAGCAGAAAAGCAACAAATGGAATTATTGAAAGTAAAGGCACATTTTCATCTTAGGTTCATTCTTAATGTAAAAGTTAGTCTCTTATCAAATGTATTGCCAAATAATAGTTACTAGTGGTGTCATGGATCACGTTAAAAGGAAAAACAAATGCTGGAAAAGGCAGGCAGCATGGCCTGGGGCCTTTGAGTTTTCAGAGAAGTAGTACAAAGCATGTACATTTGCCCATCATAGCCACCCAGCGTACAGTCAGCCCAGAGGGGTCTAGACACTCAGGCCTGTGAGAGCCTGAGCCAGGGAGGAGTAGCAGAGCTTACACTGTTGTACAAGTTCTCCTCTTCCCAAAGAACACCCAGGAAATACAAAATGCAAAACTTTTGCCTTCAGTCTGTTCATTCTATGACCTCAGACCTCCCATACCTCAGGTTAAATAACATATGAATCTTATGACTTTGACAATATGCAGATGTACAAAAACAAACAGATGATGTCATGTGGCCCTCTCCACAGCAGATCCTATGCTCTTGTCAGCTCTTTAATTCTCATACCCTATGGAGAAATCACATTATTTAAAGTGGGCTGATGTAGATATGGTTTCATCCAATCTCTGACTTCACTGATGGGGGAAAGTATCATTTAACAAATTTTTGTTGTTCATCTATTATCTGCTAGCACAGGGTGAAGTTGTAGCCCACAGTTATGTGTAAGTCAGATCTGAGTGGAGTCCCACTGTCCGGCCTTGGTGCAGAAAGGCAAGTAGGAGGAATGCAGTATGTTGGGTGCTCTGATGAGAGCCCCATAAAGCTCTTCAAGCGCCATAAAGATAAATGAATGTAAGGTGTAGGGAACCAGGGAGGCCATAATGAGAAGGGTAAGGATGAGGTGGAGGAAGTAGCAGGTATGCAAAGGTTAGAGATGAAAGAACTACCCTTTGGGGGACAAGTGACTTCTTGACTGACACAGAGTTGGAGGGTAAAGATCCAGATGAGTTTTGTAAAGGAAGGGAGTTTTGATTGCATTTGGGTTTGAAACTTGTGGAAAGCAATTTGATTTAACTCAAGCTTGTGTGAACAGGGACCATGCAATCAGGGGAAGCTGTATTAAATTCCAGAAGCTGCAGTAGATTTTTATAGTGTCTACAACAAAGGAATTAAGCTTTGGGCAGGACAGAGTTCAGGTATAGATAATAAAGATATATTTAATATGTAATAAGAATCAAAATTAATGGTAAATTTCCATGATTTTATTGAAAGTCCTTTATCTCTGCAGTGATTAATGATAGGTACAATTTATGAGTTTTTACTCTCTCCTTCACTGGACTATTTTTATTTTCTAAAATTATCTAAAATATATCTTTCCCCAAATCTTTACATTTTAGATAAAGATAGACTTCACAATAAAATTTTATAAGTGTTCTATTCACATTGAATATCAGGAAAAAATAAGTCTTCAATAAGTGTTATTGAGCCTCTACTGTATATTCTAGGCACTGGGGGCACAGCAGTGACCAAAATACATGCAGCACTTGCTGTCATGGAGCTTCTATTCTTGGTGAGGTACAGATTAGATGCCAGTCAAGTAATGAATGTATAAATAATATCTGAGGTGGGCTTACTGCTAGGAAGGGAAATAAGATGAGGTAAGAGGACAGGGAGAAATAGAGATTCTGTTTGTAGGAAGGTCAGGAAGCTTTCTGGGAATGATGACTTGGCAGAGAGTGAAAGTGACATATTGATGAATTCTTGGTGTATTTTGAATGTAGAGCCTATAGATTTATGGAGGATTGAAAGAAGCCAAAGAGAAAGATGACTCCTGGACTGGGACAAGAAAATGAGGATAATTTGTCTTAGCTGCCTGGTACTGTAAAACAAACAAACAAACAAACAACAACAAAAAAACCCCCACAAACAAACAGATAATCAACCTATGAAGAGAAAAGGTTGCTTACAGTTTCAGAGGGTGCAGTCTGTGATCAGACCTCAGAAAATGTGAGGGGCCAGATGGCAGTTGTGGAGAGTCCATGGTAGAGCAGTACTGCTTGCCTCATGGCCAGGAAGTGACAGAGAAGAAGAGGAAGGACTGGCACCCACAATCCTCTTAAGGAGCATGTCCCTGATAACCTAAAGACCTCCCATTAAGCCCCCATAGCTGTGAGACTTTACCAGCTCCCAGTAGCACCTTCTGGGGACTTTAATACATGGGCCTTTGTCCAAACCATAGCTGACCTTGAGAAGGAGACACAGTGGGGATCAGGGTTGAATGTGACACTGGGTCATACTAGAGAGCAGTATGACTACAAGAGTTGGAATGATGGTGATGACTTGGAATTCTCAGGCTGCTTGTGGTGATGGAAGTAACTAGCAATGTAGTGTATGACAGGATACTACTCCTGGTGGTCTCCACAGCAGACTGCTCAGTGACAATGGAGGATGAGGGCAAAACTTGGAGCAAGCCAAGTTCTACAGTACATTCTGGCACAAGTACCACTCCTCTTTTGTGTAGAGCTGTAAGCAAACATGTCCCACTGGCCTCTGTTTATGTATTTGACTTTAAAATGCTCACAAAGTTCATCAGTCTGTGGTGGGCAGAGTGATTTATTCATGAAGATATAAAATAACCAGCAAAACAGTGCTGCTTAAGCATTTTAAGATTTTCTGATGAGACCATACAGTGAGTCTTCGTTGTATTCAGGAGCTGCCTCTTCCAATTCAATTCCAGAAAACAAGGTCAACTTTTTTTTTCTTGTCAAATGTGCTCTTTCTGTTTAATTTCGTATCTTCCACTATGAGATCAAGGTAGTGATCTTGTTATTACAAACAGTGTCATGACCTGTGTGTCAGGAACCTGTTTGTATTGAAGCAATGAGATCTTCTTGGCTCTGCTGTTCAGTAATGCTGGCTACACTGCAGCTCATGGCATGGCAACCAGGACTGTTGTTTCCTGGTGAGTTTCACTGTGCTTCACTGATGGTGAACAAAGGTGAAAGCCTTAATCAGAAGCTATGGAAAAAGGAATGGTGATTTGCTTTTTGGAAATGTTGAATTTATTGTTCTGGATTTTGTAATGCAAATATAGAAAAGCTCGTCTCATCGTGACCTCTTTAGACCATAATCACTGTTATCTTGGAATGTGATCTCTTGTGTGTTGGCTATTCCCTACCTTCCACAGGATGATACTGAGAAGAGGTTAGGGTAGTTCTACTGAGCAGTGTAGGGAATCTCCTCCCTCCTGCACAGCTTCAGACAAAGCTGGGGGATCATGAGGTCATGTTATCCACTGCATGCATTAGAGGGCCTCGATGAGAAGCACTGTTGAGATGGCTGAAAAAAAATTTCAAAAGCCCTTGAGAAGACAGGTGTGGCCACACCAAGAGCTGTGTTTCTATATATGAAGGGTGGAGTGGAGTCTGTAGAGGTTGTGAGGTGATCTTGGGTGCTACCTAAGATTGGGCACCAGGAGATGGATACATCCTGGTACCCTGTTCCTTGGGTGCTGTACACAGGAAACAGCACTGTGGTCAGAACATAAATGGGTCAAGCTCTGACCCATGGAGTCACATAGGAAGCTTGAGCCTATGGCTTCAGCACTGGTCCCTCATTATCCCAGAACCCTGAATGTGTCCTCTATCCAACTTGAATGACATACACCTAAATCTGCAAGCCAGTATCAGGCCTCCAGACTGATGAAACACTATCTGGCTTATGACAGTGTCCAGCTCACCAGTCTGCTCTTCTGGGATAAACCAGGAAATGGTAACAGAACATCACAGGAGCAAGGTTGGAGCAACATAGACCATCTGGTCAACCTGAAACAGGAGCATTTTTAAAGGGTTAGATAGCAACTGAAGAGGAGAAACAAAATTGGGACATTGTTCTCAAAATTGGGGCTTAGAAACTTCACCTGGGTGGTAGCCAAAGTGTACCCTTCTTTTCCCTCCCCAGTTTGTCCTTTCCCAAGTGGTACTCCACAGCACTACAATTTAGAACCTAGCAAAATAAAATTTATTTTTACTTTGGCCCTATGCATCAAACTTATTAGTCATCAACTCAGACCTTTGCTTATTCCTGGGGTATAGACTGTCTCTTCCCATATTCTAAGAACAGAGAAAGTATTACAGCAAGATACCTAGCTTTTGTTCTTTTAAATCCAAGTGATTTGCTTCTGATTTCTTTTCAATTCTCATTTCAAAAGGAAATTTGTGTTTCTCAGATAATATTTTTTCTTCCTCAAAATAAGATTAAACTCATTCTGTTTTTTCCCATGAGTTAGAATGCAGATGTGGCACTGACTTCATGGGCCACCCAGCACACACAGAACATGTGATGACAGTCTTTTTGAGGTGTGGTCAAATTATAATGAATGTGGCTGCCTGGGGCTATTCGACAGAAAGGCAGGCTTATAAAAACACATTATAGTGTGTCCTCACCCACCTTGTTCATGAGATTGGGCATTGAGCAACTTCTGCCTGTTCCCCAAAGTCAAGATGACTATGAAAGGTAACTGTTTTGAATTGTTTCAGGACATCGATGCAGCCTTGGACAGCACAACTAAAGGTACTCGTGAAAGAGGACTTCCAGAACTACTTCAGAAAGTGGTAAGAATGATGGGACAAGAATTTGTGAAGCAAGGGGAAGTGTTTTGAGGGGGATTAATGACAATGTATATTTTACTGTAATAATTTTTTTAAAAAATTTAAGCATTTACTGTATTTTAAAATTGCACCTTATAAATATTCCCCATGAGTTAATGCTACAGTGTCTGTAATTTTTTTTCTGTTTGTTTGCTTTTGTTTAATCTTGATCTCAGCAGTAGATATTCCTCAGAGACATTTTGGTGTCCTTGACTTTCACAAAACCTTTGCATGGTCCCCCATAGTCATGTGGCAGATCTCCTGAACTCTGCAGATCAGGACAGGTATACTACAGCTAAGAAAGAAGTAGTTCACTATGTTATGGCAATTCTGTCTGGCTCCCAACAATCCATTTTTGCCAATCATCATTCATGTGTTATTATCCAGTTATTTGAATATCTTAGCCATTTTGGATTTATCATCTTGTAAAAAAATACATGGATGGTGGCAAAAGAAAAGTGCTAATACCAGTGATAATTCAGTTACATATTTTGAAGGCAGGTAATTTTACTGTTAGTCCAATACTGTATGGACATACTTGACTGTGAGTTCAGTTTCAAAGGAAAAGACCCAGCCAGAGACTAGAGATGACATTCTGAAATTATCAATGCTACAGTGTGTAGATGGAGGAAATGACATGTTTGCATGAGTATACTTTGAGAATTAGCAGTTTCCTAAATTCAGGGAGGCGTGCATGAAGCTACAAAAGCATAGCTTCTCCAAAAATCTCTCAGCAAGGAGAAAAAGACTGGTATTCAACTGTCTCTTGATAAAAATTTTAGGAAAACTGATCTGTTACCATTAAATATGACCACTATCAGCTATTCCTGTCTCAACTTTTTTCAATCAGATTTTATTGGTATATTTTAGATATGCACAATGATACATTCATCTTAGAGAATTTGTACCTGTACATGATATAACTTGACCCCTCCACCCCCGGCTTTGACAATCAAGGTAAGAAATTATTTTAAAACATTTATTTTAATTATGTATTTTTATTGTTTATTATTTTTAATGAATTAAATAAGCATGCACACATTGTATATTGTTTTTAATCTTCAGACTTCTCTAATATTTTGAGCTCCCTGTAAACACAACCCTCTGTATGCCTACAGTTTTACTTTCAGTCACTTGACTTTCAAATACATTTTCAGGAATGCATTATACACAAATGTGAAGGGCTTTCATTATAAATGAATTATTGGGGGTCTATCTATCTCTCTTGTTAATAACACTGTGGTATTCTTTTTGAAAAAGGATATTCTCTCTTATGATGAAAATGTTGAGTCTGTTTTTTGTATGTTTCTATAAATAAGTGAAGCAGAAATGCCCTTCATTGTCAAGGTCAGTCATTTGCTCCTGGGGTTTTAGGCTGCAGACAGCTGCTAGAGATATTAAAATGCTCCAGACAAATAATATTCCCAAGACATTAGCTGTCATAATCCTGACTATGTGCTAGGGATACTGTCACTGTAATTCAAATAGAACTGATCAATTTATGCTGAAAAAAATAAAAATATAGAGGATATCGTTTAATATTTGCTGGGAAAAATACAGAGAGGACCTACTTGTATCTCAATGTTATGGATTTCTTTGAAATCTTAGGTTTGAAAAACATAAAACTTTAAAAAGATGCTGAGTTGATTTTCTAAGTCTTTAAGCATGGATTCCTTTGCCAATAGAGTTGTTTTTACTTTTCTGAAATACTGTATAGTGGGGTCTTGAGATCATTTGGCTCAGAAGAGTCTGTAGCTTATACTGACCTATTTTTTTAAGAGAAAAAGAAGACACATATAAGAAAGATGAAAAGCAAAAGAGACAAACGACTAGAGCAAATGCACAACAATAACATTACAGGTTTACAAAACAGGATGATAGAAGCTTGACAATGGTTGCAATATTGTGTATAGTTACCTTCAACACGGTTGTTTGCATTAACAGATATAGACATGTAAAATTGATCTAATCATACGAGTATTAACTGTTCTTTCTGAATAATTAATACATTCAGCAGTATGTTCATTTTAGTTCATTTACATATACATATATACAGATTTATATCTTTTCCTTTTCCCTTCCCTCTTTCCCCCTTTTCCCTTCCCAATTACTTTTGCTCTTTGAGCAGTTTTTTACCGTTACATAGTATTTATTGTAGATTTTGGATCATATATACTTTTTTGAAACACAAAATTTAATAGGTGCGATGATAGTGGACATCCTTGTCTTGTTCCTTATTTTAGAGTGAAAGTGTTCAGTTTTCATCTATTTAGTATCACGCTGGTTGTAGGTTTGTCAGAGATGATTTTTATCAGATTGAAATAGAGACCATCTATTCCAATATTCTCTAAAGTTTTTATCATAAATGTTGGATTTTATCAAAAGTTTTTTCTATATGTAATATATTAACTACTGTTAATATACTATTAACTGTTAACTATCCTACTATGTTTTTGAAATTCTGTATTGCTTCTAAGCTTTTTAAAATATATATGTATATATATGTGTATATATATACATATATATATATGTATATATATAATCTTTTTCTGCCTGCATTGAGATGATCATGTGATTTTGTGTTTGGCTCTGTTGATATGATATATTACGTTTCTTGATTTATGTATGTTGAATCATCCTTACATTCCTAGGCTGAATCCCACTTTGTCATGGTGTATAATCTTGATGATTTGGTAATTCTGTTTGCTAGTATTTTATTGAGGATTTTTGCATCTATATTCATTAGGGGAATTGGCCTGTAGTTCCCTTTTTTGGTCTTTCTCTGGTTTTGGTTTCAGAGTAATACTCCAGGAATGATGTAGGGAGAATTGCTTCCTTTTCAATTTCATTAAAGAGTTTGAGGAGTATTGGAGTTAAATCTTCTCTAAATTTCTTATAGAATTCAGTCATTAATCTAACAGGACCTGAGATTTTCTTTTTGATAAGTTTTTAATTACATTTTTTTGTTTTTGAGGCAGGGTCTCACTATGCAGTTCAGGCTGGCCTTGAGCTAACTTTGTAACCCAGGCTAATATCAAAATTGCAGCAATCCTCCTGCCTCAACCTTCTGAGTGCTGGAATTACAGGTGTGCACCACCATGCCCAGCCAATTAATTACATTTTCAATTTCATTAACTAATATTGGATTATTCAGAATTTTTATATCTTCTTGATTCAGGTTTGGTAATTCATATGTTTCTAGGTATCTGACCATTTCTTCTGTGTTTTCTAGCTTATGCAAGAAAAGGTTTTTGAAGTAGGTATAGTTCTGGAAATGTTAGCCAGAGCAATAAGACAGGACAGAGAAATAAAAAGAATAAGGATAGGAAAGGAAGAAGTTAAATTATCATTATTTGCAGATGACATGATACTCTACATAGAAGACCCCAAAAGCTCCACCAAAAGACTATTAGAGTTAGTAAGCAAATTCAACAGCATAGTTGGATACAAAGTCAACACTTAAAAATCAGTAGAATTCCTGTACACAAACAACAAACTCACTGAGAGAGAAATAAGGGAAACCACACCTTTCATAATAACCAGCCATCCCCGAGACAAAGGACGTCTATTTAGGACATACAAAGAAGTGAAAAAAATTAGGCCTCCCAAATTCAAACACACAATCCAAAAATGGGCATCTGCGGTGAACACGCACTTCTCTGATGAAGAAATACAAATGGCAAATAAATATGTGAAAAAATGTTCAATATCACTGGTCATTTAAGAAATTAAAATTAAACAACAATGAGATTCCATCTCACTCCAGAGAGAATGACTATCATCAAGAAATCAACCAATAACAAATGCTGGTGGGGCTGTGGAGGAAAAGGAACACTTCTCCGCTGTTGGTAGGAGTGTAAACTGGTACAACCACTGTGGAAATCAGTGTGGAGATTCTTCAAAATCTAGGATTAGATGTACCATTTGATCCAGCTATTCCTCTTCTGGGTATTTTCTCTGAATTGAAAACATCATACATACCACAGCGATACATATGCGCCCTTGTTCACAGTGGTACAATTTGTAATAACTAAATCTTGGAAACAACCCAAATGCCCATCAACCATGGAATGGATATAAAAGATGTATTTTTATACAATGGTGTATTACTCATCTATAAAGACGGATAAACTCAAGGGTTTTATAGGTAAATGGATGCAACTTGACACCATACTCATAAGTGAAATAAATCAGACTTGCATTTGCAAGCATCGTATTATCTCGCTAGTGCAAAAAAAAATTAAAGAGTAAATAGGATCCAAAATGTACAATAGATATTGTGAAAGTGGAAAGGGAAGATACTGCTCAAAAAGAAAGAACAACTAAGATGAGGGAAAAGAGAAAAGAAAGAAGGGGAAAAAATATATATATATATACATATATATATATATATATATATATATACACACACACAAGATAAATAATTATACTACTAATCTGTTAGTTCATCAAAAAGAATGGTTTATGCTTTCATTGTTTGATCACTTTTTCGTGCCTATATCTTGTAATCTGAGCAACTACTTTGAAGATAACAATATGCAATATTATTAACCATTGTTAATCTTCTATCATGTTTTGAAATTCTACACCATTGTTTTTGTTCTTTTTTCATTTTAAAAAAGTAAAAACACAAAATTCATTTGTTTGCTATAAACTTAATACATATAGCCTGAGGGTATTTTTATACAAAGTTTTTATCGTACTTTTTTACTTCAACCTATCACATAAGCTCAAATGTGGAATCTTCCATTTGTGGCATCTTATAAGTGCTCAAAAAATTTCCATTTTGGAGCATTTTGGGTTTTGGATTAGGGATGCCCAATCCCAAGTTTATTCTGTTTTCTAGCATCTTCCTTCAGTTACCCCAGGTAGAAGTATTAGAAAATGTTTTGTCACTGTATGCTATGGAGTCTCAGCATTTTAATCCAGTAGCAGGGTCCTCAGTGTTTTCTAGCGAAGAGAATGCTTGGTTTTTTGTTATGTAGGCTCCAAAAGGGACCCACTTCTGGCAGGGTAAGTTATGCCATGCCGTAGTTTAACATAAAGTTTGGTGTGGGGTGAGTACCTCTTGTCTACTTTACAACATAACATTTGGGGTGTATGACCTCAGAAATTGTTATTTCAGGTGAAACAGCCAAAGAAGCATGACAGGAGGACATAGACTTTTGACCTTCTTGGTCTAGATGCAGTCCTTGTCTCTTCTGCTCACAGCCCATTGGTCAAAATTGCTCATAGGGCCCCCACCTAAATGCAAGGATACTAGGAAATTTAGGGGAGAAAAAGGGCACTGGGTGAGTGCTCATGCTGTTACCCTGTAGATTATATTACACTAGCAAAAAAGGAACAGGTTTGCCTTTTCTCTTGTTTGCATCTTTGAACTAGAGTCAGCAGAAGTGTTTCAAATAGTAACATTATCTAGCAATACATGAGCAAGAGTCAAATTACCAGAGACTCTTCCTTAGTTCTTACCTTCCCAACTCTCCCTCCAATAATTTCTCCAATGGGACAAATAGCGGGGGACATTTGAGCTCATTCAGCCCCTCCTGTGCCCATAAATCACTCTATATTATTTTCACACTAAAAAGCACTGATAACCAGAGGTGATGCACATCACTTCACACATCACACATCAGTGTGGTGCTTTGCTGTTAAGTGCTGACAGCCACTCTGACTGGTGAGTATCCTTTCTGCTGGGCCAGTGCCATGCCTTGTAACTGTTAATTATGACCATCACCCTGCTTATAATTCAAATATATGAAATCACCCTCCAGACCCTGCTGTGCTTAGTGTTTGTGCATTCACCTTATTTAATTATTTGTTTGTTTGTTTGTTCATTTTTTATTTTAAAGAGTACATAACAGAATAAAAGCAATCAAAACAAACCCATGTAAGAGATACAGAACTTCAAAACATTATGAAATTAACAGTAGTTACCATAATACTTTTTGATGTCTTCAAAATAGCTGCAGATAACTTCATAGTGAAAATCAAGCAGAACAGAATAGAATAGAAACAATAAAAACAAAACAATGAATATGATAAAAGACTTCAAAACAAACCAATAGTAAATCCAAAATTGCTACCATAATATATCTTGCTATTCTTGAAATAGCCTCTCCTGCCATGGGATTTAACATAAACAAAAAAAAATAAAACCAAACCCAACAAAATAATAGAAATGGTATAGGACCTCAAAACAAGACCATAGGGAATCAACAATGGCTACACCCCTCAGAAGGAGACCCCCCCCAGATGACACACTGCTTAGCATTATCCTCTGAACCTATGATCAGATCACTGGCCCTAGACCTGCAATGTTAGTGAAACACCAAAGCACCAATTGCATTTCACCTCCATAGCTATCATCACAGACTGTGTTTCTCTGGATAAGCCAGTCACTTATGCAGGGACAGGGGATTTGTACTTCTTGTTTGCCAGCCCACGTGCCAGAAGGGGCTGGGGTCTGATTGTTCCCAGTCTGACTGCAGCCCATGCATGGCACTGGTTTCCAAACTGGGCTTGTTTGCTGCTGTAACCATTGTTCTCTCTAATCCTGGTCAATGAATGGTGCTGACTCATGGGAAAAGGCTTGGGTCTAGTTGTTCCCAGTCTGCTGGAGGCCTGCTCATGGCACTGGTTCTCAGACTGGGCTTGTTTGCTGATGCAGCCATTGTTCTCTCAAACCCTGGTCTGCAAATGATTCTTTGTTGATTTATTTATTGTTATCTTGCTTTTCTTTTTTATGCATTTATTTTTATTTTAAAGGGAATAAAATAATAATAAAACAAAATGAAGCAGTGATAAGAAAGTAGGAAATCTACAATAGTTACTATATTGCATATTGTTGTCCTCTAAATAGTTGCTCAGACTACCAGCTCTAGGCTGGCTCATAGACAGGGACTTAGCTTTCTTCTTGATTCTCCCCAGTCCATGCTCCGGGTGGCTCACAGGCGGGGACTTAGCTGCCTTCCTGGTTCTCCTTGGTCTACACTCTGGTTAACTCACAGCAGGGGTGTAGCTTCCTTCCTTGCATTAAAGAAAAAAAAAGTCAGTTTAAACTAAGCCAAGCCAAACCAAACCAAACCAGAACAAAGCAAAAAACAAAACCCAAAAATATTGTCAATATTCATGCCAGGGGGCCTTGAAAAGGCAGCTCAGAAGACTTGCTTAACAAATTACCTGAACTTTTCAATACAACCTTTTTAGCTTCTTTTCCTCATCTTATTCTCAATGTCATGAGAATTTTTGTCTCATAGCAATGCAAAATTCTTCTTTCTTTCTGTCCCCACATGGTCTGCGTTTTAGAAGGCAACATTTTTAGTTCATATTCTCTTCATGTCCTCTCCCTCTCCATGCACTTTACCATGTAACCCTCCCTTCCTACCACATTAGGCCCCTTGGGAAATGAATGGTGTTCTCACTTTGAATTGTTTTATCAGTATCTGGACACTTGATGAGTATATTTATTATTCACTGCTTTTTTCTAAGATCATACTTACTTCTCCATCAATGATACTGAAATTTTGCCAGAAGAAAAAAATAAGAAGATACCACCCCGAGATACTTAAATTTTTGCTGCAAGCAGCAGCTGAGTAGCCGGCTCACCATATTGCACCGAGCACATTTTCAGAAGCAGGGCGTTTGTGTCTCTCTCACGGCTGGTGAAACTCTCCAATAGATCCTGCCAACTTCATCAGAAATGTGTGTGAACAGCAGATTTTCCCTGTCTCAGACATATATGAACTACAGATGGTAAATAGTCCTTCTCTTTAAAATGTGGATTTACTTCTCAAGCTATTAAAATGCAAATGGCCAGTGCAGATTTGCCAAAGTCTTTGTTCTCAAACAGTTTTAAACATAGCTGCCCTTTGGGAAGTTATAGATACTCTTGGAAAAAGAAAAACTGAATGTTCAGGGAATTTGATTTGCTCCATGATGCTGTCAGTAGAGTTTCCAAGAGAAAAATGAAACAAATTCTATTGGGAATTTCCACTCTCAAACAGGTGATTTCAAGCTACAACCCTTTTGCCCCTTAGCAGATGGGTAGATAGGTGGAGGTGAGGGATAAACAAAAATGGAGCAGAAAGTGATGCTACTCAGAACCATCATGGGTAAATTGCGGAAAACTTTAAAGAGAGAGGCACTGCAGTGCTCAGAAGTGTTGGAACTTGAGGAAAATAGTTTGCCTGGAAACCTGATAGTCTTGATGAAAGTAAGACTTGAAGTTAGGAAAGAAAGATATACCTGCTGTCTTAGTTATTTTTCTTGTTTCTGGGACAAAACACTTGACATCACAAATTAAAAGAGGAAAGGTTTATTTTAACAAATAGTTTGTAGAGCTTTCAGTTCATCAATGTCTGATTGCAAGACAGGGCAGCATGACAGAGATGCACAGCAGAGGAGAAGCCGTTCATGACATGGCAAGCAGAAGGCAGCAAGCCTCCCTTCTTCTTTCCCTTTTTATCCCATTCAGGCTACAAGCCTCTTGGTTGTTGCCACCCACCTGGTGGGTCTTTCCTCTTCATGAAATCATCATCCTTACCCAAAATTATGGTGAACCTGTCAATGGACTAACCCAATATCACACATCTGTGATCCAGTATCACATACCCATGATCTGGTCATCTCCCACATACCCATGATCTGGTAACATCCAGTCCTGCCTGGAAGTGTATGAAGCTCTGGGGGGACATCTAGATATAAGCCATAATGCCAGCCTATAGGGCTCTGAGAATTTCAAAAGAAAGCAAGTTAGTGGATAAATACATTTCTGACTCTGGGAATTGAGCCTGAAGAGGATTTTGTTTCCATGAGGACCTCTTACGGTGAGAGAATGCTTGTTCATAGTAACAGGGCTGGAAAGCCCTACCCAGGAATTGAAATGAGGTCCTTCAACCCCCAGAGCTGCCTTTCCTTATACCAGATGGCTACACAGTAAATTGTGATCTCTCAAGAAGCAAGACTCCAATTATGACACAGATAAGGTTGTTCAGAAGACAGAAGAAAAGAAAGGATGGAGTGAGGGAGGAAGAGAGGTAGGAGGGATGGAAAGAGGGAGAGAAGAGGGAAGGAAAGGAAGAAGGGAGGTAGGAAAGAAGGGATAGTAGGTGGTAGGATAGTAGGTGTGTGCCACAATGCCAATTCCCAAATCTTTACATTTAAATACCATTTTCCAGTAAAAGTCACCAGCACTGTTTTGAAGAACAACTGGTTTTGGTTCAGGGCAAGGAAAATGCAAGATTAGCCCAGGGCAACTTGTGGTTCCAAATAATAAGAAAGTGCTCTAAAAATGATGGGAAGCTCAGGGGACACAAAAACCAGCTTATGGGCTCTCACTGGCTAGATAGGTAACATTTTTGGCAAAGAAAGAAAGGAAAATAAAAAAGGTTAGTAACAGATTATAATTCATGCCACAAAATAAGAATGTACAAATTCATACCTAGGCATGTAATTGTAAAGAGAGAAGGAAGGAAGGAAGGAAGGAAGGAAGGAAAGAAAGAAAGAAAGAAAGAAAGAAAGAAAGAAAGAAAGAAAGAAAAGGAAAACTTTTCTTTATAGCAGAATTCCAACTGGTAAATGTTGAAAAAAATGGCAGAAATTGAAAATCACCTCTGACCAAATACTCCAATAATACTTTTTTTAAAAGGTAAAAACCATCAGTGGATGCTAAAATTAGTGTGTGAAAAATGTGGTAACATGCAGCATGTCTACAGCCTCAACCTGTCCCCAGAACAAAGAACTTATTTAATTACGAAGGGAAAAGCAGTGTGGGAAGACTCTACCTTATCCAAGAGGCCACAGGGAACTTCATTAGCCACAGTGCACTCAAATTTTATGCTTCTCAATGCAGTGCACTGTGAAAGTCACAAGGTCACAACATCCATCACAACGTCCAAATTCTCCATCTGAATTTAATCATGATGAAATATTAGATGGACCTAAATTAAGGGACTTTCTGTAAAACTGGCCAATACTCTTCAAATGCTTCAAAGTCATGAAAGACAAAGAAAGACTGAGGAAATGTTCTCGATAAAGCTGCTGAAGAGATGTGAGAACTAATCCATAGCCCACAATGCTGGCTTGGGTCAGAAGAAGGATGTGATCAGAGCAGCAGGCAGTCTGAATAAGGTCTGCCTGCAGACTAGAGGATGGCACCATATAAATACTCATTTCCAATGGAGATTACTGCAGTATGAGTAAGTAGGTTTTAACACGGGGAATCTCAGTGAAAGATAGGAATTCCTTAGATCAGTTGGTACTTTTTTTTTTTTGCACCGGGGATTGAACTCACAGCCTCGCGCCTGCCAGGGCAGGCGCTTAAGCCACTGAGCCAAACTCCCGGCCCCGGTTTTTTGAGGCAGAGTCGCACTATGTAGCTCAGGCCGGCCTTGCGCCGCGTTGTAGCCCAAGCCGGCCTCGAACTCACAACGCTCCGCCTACCTCAGCCTCCGGAGTGCTGGGATTAAAGGCGTGCGCCACCACATCCGGCTTCATTTGGTACATTTTTATAAAGTCAAAACTGCCTCAAAATTAAACATTTTAAAAATTTTGAAGCAAGTGACATTTCCTCTAGAGAAACTCTTCCCCTCTAGTGCCCCGCACAGGAACCCAGCCTCCTCTGGGATGGGAGAAACTGGCGGGCTCCTTGGGCGGGCTCTGGGTTAGTGGTGCTGCCTGCATCTCAGCACAGAAGGCAGAACCATGGGGATTGCAGGAATCACCCCAGCCGGTGCAGAGGGGTCACCATGAAATTGCTGGAAAAGCAAGCTCTAGGGCTCACACCTGCAGCTCTTACTACTCCTGACCCAGAATCCACATCCTAACAAGATCTTCAAGTAGCTTCTGTGTACAATGAGCATTAAAAAAAATCCCTGATTGCCTCAGTGGTTCTCAACCTTGATTGCTCACTGGAATTGCCTGAGACATTTTTAACAGTCCTGAAGCCTGAGCCCCAGCTTCCACTGACTTCCCTGAAGAAATGGAGACCCAGCAGGTAGGTGGTAAGTGAAGGATGAAGTATAAGAAAACCTTTTAAAGTATCATTGATTTATCCCTTCTCTTGGCAACTATTTTTGAGCACTTACTATGATCAGGCATTGTTCAAAATCTTGAGGACACAGAAGCAAGTAAGACAAATTCTTTGCTTTCATGAGCTCACCTTCTACGTGGGGAGATGAAAAATGAACATGTACAGAAATAAGACATATGATATATACCACCCAGGAAACTGAAGGCTGTTGTAAGAACTACAAAAAAAATTAGGCCAGGTAATGAAAGGTATATTGGTCAGTGCTTACTAGAGAAACAGATATAATACAAGATATACAAATATATAAGAATTTACAGGTTGGATTATGATAACCACTCTCAGAGTCAGGTGTGGAAGAGTGCAAAAGGGCCATCTGCACACTGGAGATCTGAAGGATACAGGTGAAGGCCTGGAATGTCGTGTACTATCTCATGCAAGTCCTGGTCAGAAGGCCAAAGGGTCTGCGATGGAAGAGTCTATGCCAGAAGCCAAGAGATGATGTCCAAGGTGAAAGCAAAAACTGGAGCTTCTCAGAAGAAGACAATGGATCCCTCCTTCTTTGTTTCCCTTTTATAGCATTCTGGCCACAATCCTCCATAGGGTGGGTCTTCCACACCCAGCACTATGCTGAGCCTATTTAGTTCGCTGTTATTTACTCACATTGACATAACCAGTCAACCATCTCAGAAAGGAAATGATGGCAGTAAGGGTGGGGAAGGCCTCTCTGGGGTGCTGGCATCTCAGTGATGGGAAGGAGGTCAGAATAGTTCAGGCAGAGAGCATTTTGAGGGGACAGGGACAAGTCTGGGAGTGGATGAGTTGCCAAGAAGGCCAGCAGTAAGCCCAGAGAGGGTGAAGAGGAAGCAGAGATGCCACGGTAGGACCTTGTGGGCTGGCACCAGGAAATGGATTATTATGAACCTAATGAGAAACAATTAGAAGATTTTGAATAGAGTAATAAAACTATGTGATAGCTGTTTTAAAGTCTGCTCTGGAACCTGGGTGAAACATGGACCATAGAGACCCCAGATCAGGGCTTGGGAAGCCACATGGAGGTGGTGGCTTAGGTGAGAAGTGATAGTGGGGTGGCAGAAGCAACTGAGTTTGGGATGCATTATGAAGGTAGAACTGATAGTTTGGTCTGATAATTGAACCCAGGACCTGAGGGAAAGAAGAAAGTCATATGGGACTTGTTCTGACCTCAGTGGCAAGGTGAAGTGCCTGAGACAGCACTGCCCAACATTACTTCGACTGGAGGATTCACTTCATCTGTGATGAGAGAGAAAAAACAAAATACTGCTTTCAAACTGTTCCCAGCTGAATATTCTGTCATTTCCTCTTCCAGATAAAATGCAAACCTTTATTTTTGTCTCCAGTAAGGGTCAGTGCGGACCTGGTCAGGCTTTGCAAAGAGAAAGCCTCTCTGTATGGGAGTGTAGAGAGGCTGCGGCACCCATTCCTCTTGGTTTTCCCAGATTACTCAGGGCACTGACTGTCTAGCACTTCCTTTTGTTCAAAACACTGCAATCAACAGATGAAGGGTGTGCACATGTGAGCTGAGACTAGTGTGATGATCAAATGACACTTTCCCCTGACAAGTCAGACTTATTTTGTGCTATGAATAATTATTATGCAAAATGGTAGATTGGCATATATGTCATACATTTCTATAGTTAGGGTTGTGCTCAGCCAGGTTGAGCAATTATCAAATCAGTTTATGTCTGAGATATGTGGAATCTTAGGAGAAGCTCCTTCTTGCAAGGAAGTAATACTTTTTTCTTTTTTCTTTTACCTCCAGAGGTAGAGAGTATTTAAGGCATGGTAACCTCTCAGCATCATGAGAGGGTTCTATACCATATATTATTAGCCCAGGAAAAGATCAAATTTCAAGATTCAAACTAGCTTTCCACTGAATGTGCATCACTTTTCTATTACCATTATATCAGAAAAATCAGAAGTTGAGCTACTGTGAGTGAAAGACCATCTTTATAAGGAAACAGGCTTCAATATAATCTGTTTATGAATTATTTCTGAAATGCACATGACCTCATACAAGGTAACTTTGAGCCACTCTGGACAGGCCAGAGTCCAGTGGACTGATGTTGCAGAGGAAGATGGCTGTCTCAAAGGAGGTGCACCCAGGTAACTGGTCACATAGCACTTTCATGGTGGGAACCCTGTGCATGTGCAGAATCTGCTAATCTCATCTTCAAGCTCTTTCCTAAGCGGTCCAAAAATTTTTTACCCTGAAGTCTTCCATTCATAGGGCTGACAGTTACACTGAGAAAATCCAGGGGTCCTGACCTTTAAGGAGAGGTAGAAGAATAGTTAGGAGTAAGCAGGAATAGTGACTCCTCAAAGCATCTGGAGAATTATCATGATCCTAAGCACCAGTTGGATTGGAGACCACTGCTTCCAGCAAAAGGTTCTGGGAGATCTTTCTGACCATCTTTACTTTTGACAAACCAAGAGCAAAGCCAGGAGGTTTGAGCAGTGAACTTTTCTCTGAGTGCCTCTGTAAAAAAGACATAAAAGAGGAGCAGTTTCTGCCAGTCACAAAGGAGACTAGAGTGCTTTCATCAAGGATAAGAGTGTCCAAAGAATAAATCAAGACATTCTAGGGGATGAGACTAAGGTTGATGAACCTTTTCACCTCATCTCCTGCAGGTGTGTAGAGTGAGACAGTAAAAACTCCAAAACATCAGGCTGATGAGGGGGAGTCCAAAAATATCTGAGTTTGTCATGGGTGGAATTGGGCTCCCCAAAAGACAGACTGATAACCCTGGTACTCATGAATATGATCTTGTTTGGAAACAGGATATTTGAAGAAGTAATCAAGATAAAATGAAGTCGCAAGGATTAGGGTTGAACCAAATCAAGGGCTTTTGTCTTTAAAAAAAAAGAGAGAGATGTGGACACAGAGATATCCAAAGAGAACACCGTATAATGACAGAGGCAGGTACAGATGTGAGTCAAAAAATGCCAAGGATGGCTGGCAACCACTAGAAGCTGGGAGAGGGACATGGCACAGATTTTCCCACAGAGCCTCTAGAGGGAACCAACCTTACCGATACCTTCATTTTGGACCTCCAGCTTCCAGAACTGGTGATAAACACATTTCTATTGTGGTAAGGTAATTGTGGTAATTTATGGCTGTCTTTATGGATGTCCTACAGAACAAACTCCTTCCTACTATAACCAGCACAGGTGGTTGTGGTAGAAGACCACACATGGGGAGACACACCCACTCTGAGCAGTGGGTCTTTAGACAGATGGAAGAGACTGCTGCAGAGGTTGGGAGGGTTTATAAGAGCTAATATGTTTGCACATATTTGCTCCTGTTCTATAGGTTGCATTCTTACTGTTGATTGCTTCCTTTGCCATGCAGAAGCTTTTTGATGTAGTCCTACTTGTTCATTTTTGTTTTTGTTGCCCTGATTTTTGGTGTCATATCCATAAAATCATTACAACCAATATCGTGGAGTTTTCACCTATGTTTTCTTCTAGAAATTTTACAGTTTCAGATCTCACATTTAATCATTATTCTATTTTGGGTTGATTTTGTGTATAGTGTAAAGTAAGGGTTCAATTTACTTCTTCTTCAAGTGGATATCTAGCTTTCCTTATTTAATTCTGGGTTAGCCATCCAAAAGAACTGAAATAAAGATCTCAAAGTGTTATCTGTACCCCTGTGTTCATTTCAGGATTATCCACAACAACGAAGATGTGAAAACCAATTGAATTTTCTTCAGTGAGTAAATGCATAATGAGAACGTGGTATATTCATAGAGTGGAATATTATTTCTCAGGGATAGAAGACAGAAATTCTACCATATGTGGCAACATTGATGAACCTTGAAGGCATTATGCTGAGTAAAATAGACCAGCCACGGAAGGACCAACACTGCATGACATCACATCTAAGCAGCATATAAAATAGTTCACCATAGAGCAGCGGAGAGTAGAATGGGGGTGGAGAGGGGGAAATAGGGAGTTGCTATTCAGCAGGCATAAAGTGTCCACTAAGTAAGAGGATTAAGTTTCAGAGACCTGCAGCACTGTGCCTATAGTTAATAGTACTGTATTGTACAGTACACATGAGGTTCATTTTTAAGAAGACACATAGAAATATAAACTGTTGAGGGGCGCCCAGAAAGCAGGGGGATAGCAGTGACCATTTACAACTCAATCGAAATAGTAAACCAAAAATTGGACCAGCTTTTGAAATTTCAGAAAAGGGTGCATTGAGGACAGAAACTGATGTCCAAACACTAGGAGAGATAAACTGTATCTCAACAAGGTGAGCAGCAGCCCCCAGAGAAGGACGAACAGAGGAGAAAAAACCCTCACCCTGCCACCTTGGAAACACATAAGCTGCTTCTGTACCCACAGGCAGCAGGGGACAGGAGGATGGGGAGAAGGTAGATAAACCCTGAAAAGAACCAATGTACAGGTAAGATTAAATTGACCTGAAATAGACTCTGGTGGTAGAAAAGACTGGGTTACCTTGAATGAGTTTTTAATCATGTCACCACCACTGCCCACCAGAGCAAGATGGGATAATTCATTCTTCTAGTTCATATGCGTTGATTGGCTCCTATGGCTCTTCAGAGTTCTATATCAGATGAAGAAAATAGTGAGAAGGACATTTTATTTTCACATTTGAAATGTAGCGCATGCATTTAGATTTTGCTATACCTAGTAAACCAACCCAGAGTTACTCCTTCCCACCCTTGAGGAATGGTCGACCAGGGTGGTGGTGGTGGGGACTTGGGTAATAGAGTAGTCTACATGTAGCTACTGAGCTCTTGTCCTGTGCCAGGTGCTGCAGTCAGGTGTGTGCAGAGGTCCACATGGTAATTGGGGAAGAGTGGGTCAGGCCATGTCAGCAGAAGTAGCTGCCTTCTCTCCATGTCCTATCTTTTACAAAAGGCCTTCATGGGCACTTCTTATAAATCTCAACCAAGCACCAGGAGGAAAAAGTAGAAACCCAGGATCAGACTTTAGATGGCTTTGAAGAAAAGACACACATGAAATTAGCCTGAGGGTCCCTCCTTGCCTCCCTCTGGAGTTCTGTGGATCTTTTCTTCAGAAAAAATGTGAACTAATGCTTCATAACTCAATTTCATCAATGCCTGTAGGTCTAAAGTCATTGAATTGGAAATAATTGATAATACGCAATGTGGAGAAGAAAAGGACAGACTGCAAAGTAGAAGGGAAAGGACAGAGTTAACGCTAAGACATAAAAGAGTGGAGAGGGCATTGCTCGCCCAGCCCTGCCCTGGAAGCGTTTAGACAAGCCCGGAACCACCCTGGAGTTGGCAGTAATCAAACCTCAAGTTGGCCAGTGAGCCAAGCTGAGGCCAAACAGGCTATCAGAATGGCTTGCATAACTGTGAGAAAGAAAATAGGTGAGAAGCAGCTCAAAAGGAGTGAAGATTCACTGTTCACACAATGGAGTGAAAATGGCATGGAACAAAAGCAAAAGCAAAATTTTAAATGAGTTTTTAGCATCCTAATGTCAACTAGATCACATTTTTATAAAACACTATTCAAATTTTTGATTGAAGATTTTGTCTCTTAAAGGGGAATGTGCATTTCCTCAAAAGGACAGAAGCCAATATTTTGGCTTGCTTAGGAAAATGTGTTCTTCAGCTTATACGGTAAGTACAATTTGCAGCAAGTCTATTTTAGGCATGGAAAATACTGCATTTCATGTACAAGGCATGATCATGAAGTCTGCAACCTTTCTGACTTATTGATGCTTCCACCTTGGAAAGATATGAATTAATATTTCCAGCAGGAAATCGGATGAAATTACCGGCATTGAAATGAAAATTAGTAAAAACAGCATTAAATACTGTGGGAAAGTAAGAAATGAATTGTGACTGGTCATGTCTTGGATCTCTGATTTGGCAAACATATCATATAACCCAAGGAGGACCTTGATCCTCATTTCCAGAGGCGATACATTAAAAAAAAAAAAAGGAAATGAAAAGAAAAAAGTTAGTCTAAAAATGGCATTCAGACTTTATAATAAAAAATACCAACAGCATTATTAAAAAGTTTGCTAATGATGAAGAGAAATTTGAAACCAGAGGGAGAGTATTTAGTTGAAATTAAGCTGCTTTGGAGATCTGATCATGTTTAGGTAGGTGTCGGATTTCTCAGATTTAAGAGAGAGAGGGAGAGAGAGAAAGAAATGGAGGGAGGGAGAGAGAAACAGAGAGACACAGACACACACAGAGAGACATGGCAACAGAGACAGGAACAGAAACGGAGTCTGACTGCATCCAAGAGGGGTTTAATCCTTTCAGCATCGCTCCAGAAGTCAGAATGAAATAGGACAACTACCCTCATAGAACAAGAGATATGAAATCTCTGGCCTTAACCTATGACTTCTCACACAATAAAAACTACAGCATTTCTTTTTCTCTCTCCTCCCTTACTAGCAGTGTATGGGATGCACCCTTCCCTTATTCCCTACTCTAATCATGGCAAGGACCAGGTGTGCTGTAACTGCAGGGGAGCCAGGAGTCTCCAGGGGTGGAAATGGCTACTGATCCATATCTGAACCTGGGAGAAAATCCTCTAAAATCCAGGCCACACTCAAGTTTCACAGGTACCAGCCCTGAGCTCGCCCCTCTGAAGCCATAAAAGCTAGGTTTGTTCTTTTGTTTTGGGGCTACCCTGTTTATCAGAGCCTCCCTTGAATAGTGTTTTTAAAAATTGGATCTAGCTAACTGTTAAAAGGCTTTGCTAATGTTAACGCCCTTCCCTGTTCTTTCTTATTTTTTAACTTCAATAAATCTGTTCACCAATGTCTCTCAGTGATGCATCCTGAAATCTTTTTGTTTTGTTTTGTTTTGTTTTTTAAGAACGTAATCAAGGACTCTGGGAGAGCAGAGGTCAAGCCAGGTCCGCATTTCCTCCTTGAGGGTCTTCCTCAGACTCTCCATTGCCAAATGCCAATTTTGCACTTTCATCCAAATTTAGCAAAAGAACCCTTCCCTGATTTGTAACAAGAATGGGATCTGAAGTTTCATTAAATAAAACCAAACTGGTTAAGTTGCCTTACAGTGCAGGAGGTGTCTTTTTAAGGTAGCAAGCTCCCCATTCCTATCTTCAGGGACTCTGAGATGTGTGTAGTTGTCTTTTGGCCACACAGGTCTGTGGCAAAGCTTTGTTTCTCAGAAGCAGTATCTTGCCTTTTGAAGACCATATGATCACTGGTGTGAGGTGTGTCAAAGTGACGTGGCTGTTGCCGTTCAATGGCCCACTCTGCTGCGCAGAGTCTGGTCATTTAGACGTATCTGACTTTGCTTTTTCTCTTGGACAGCATGTCAAGGGCTCCTATGACAGTGGTGGTGGGGTGCTCCACTTTGGGTTCCCAGTAAAAGACAGCCCCACATGGAAGCTTTTCCTCTTTTTGAACTTTCCGCTAATGACCACGCAAGAGGACAAGCATGTTGTCAGTGTCTGTGTCAAGTTTTATCCTGTGATGCAATCGGTGCTCTCAGACCCTCTTCTCATTTCAGCTCTGAGTGATCTCTGGGCAGAGTCAGGAACTTCATGAACAGAACAATGGGAAGCAGCAACCTGGGATCAGAAGGAAATAAAGACATCATTTGACTTTTAGATCAACCAGGTGTGGGAGAGAAGAGGGCAATTATTAAAGAATCAGGAGACACTAAGAATTAGACCCAGAACAATCTGCAGAATAATTTCAGTAGTACATCTCTTAGTAAAAATAAAATAAAATAAAATAAAATAAAATAAAATAATGCTACATATTTTCTGTAAGTACATATATTTGTAGTAGGTCCACAAAACATTTTGGAAGAATTCATTCTAAATTGATGCTAGATTTCCAGCTGGTTATACTTGGAAGGAGACTGGAATTGGAGAGATGGTCAAGGGTACCTAAACCTTCCCTGTTTTGTATAAGGAAATAATGAAATGCATTACTCATATAAGTAAAAATCAGGGTAAATAATGTACATGTACACACATATGTATATATATTATACTGGTATATGTATAAAATATCACCAAGAAAATGTTCATCTACCCTAAATATGGAAATTTATTTTGCTAACTTTTAGTTTACAGAGGTGGGTGTGCTTAGGAGTATGGATTGGGGTTGAAGTTCCTTCAGTCTAAAGTTTTTGCTTCATTGATCAAATTTCCTTCAGATGTATACCAAACCTTCAGATACATTATCTACTCCCTTTCATTTAATGCTTTCTAGCAGTGTAATTCATCCGAGTAGTATTGTATTTCCCATTTAATACTTAGGCATATTAATCAGCAAGGCTAACAGCAACAACAAGCGATTTCCAAATCACAAAGGTTTAATACAATACAGGTTTATTTTTTGCCCAGGCAAATATCCATTTTGGGTGTTTCTGTTTGGGTGGTTATCCTAGCACCACTTATAGGGCTGGAGACTGTAAGGAGAGGGACCAAGGAGAATCGTGTGGCATCATTCTAGCCAGGCCTGTAAATGGGGCGTGTAATTTGTTCTTGCACTAGGGTAGTACTCATCAGGTTCAAGAGCAAGTCGAAAATTCATATTGACTATGTCCCAAGAAGGAGAGAAAAACTGGATAATCATAAGTAGGAGAAGTCTCTGACATAAAAAGTGCCAAGAAAGAGGCTAAATATTGATTATTGATTTCTTCAATCAAAAAGATGTAAGACACATGACCAAGGTCACAGTGCTGTAAATGGTGTGATTAAGGATCGGAAGTCATTCATCTGGCCCCCAAACCTGCGGTGTCTGCAAGCTACACATACCAGGAGGAACTGGGGAGCAGACCTCTGCAGACACTGAATAGCCTGAAGCACATTTGCATGCTGGGACAGGATGCACTCTTCAAAAGCCTATTAGAGACGACCAAAGGGAAATACTAGTTGGGACCCTAAACATAGAGTGTTTTGCAGGGGGTGAGGCTGGGGTAGTTTAAAAGAGCAGAACCACAGTCGGCTTTATTTCCTTCATTTTAATGTTTTGTTTCTTTTTATTTTATCAGAAGTCAATCTCCTCTTGTTTACACACACCACATAGACCTGCAGGGTGCTATCTCCTTCCTTTTTCATCTGGGCCGAGATGGAGTGCAGGTTCCAGAAAGACTGAATTGCCCTTTAAGTTTTATTCTTGATAACTAAAGGCTTAATTCCAGACCCATGTCACCCTTCCAGAAGACTGGCTTCTCCATACACCTAGGATTAAAAGCTCCTCATCAAAGACAGCTCTTTCCTCTCATCTCACTTCCAAAGAGTCATTCAGAGAACTCACCTCCTGAGGCCAGAAAAGGATGCACTGACTTTCCTTTTCTCCCCCAGAGGGTGTCGATTAGTAATTCAAGGTCAAGCTGGAGACTTTTGAGTTTCATAAGAACCTTTTCTGTTTTTCAACACAGCCCTCTGTTTACAAGAAGAAAAGGAAAAGAACTAAAAATTCTCCTCTAATTCCTATCAAGTCTTTGGCAAAAGAAAGTTAGTTAAGTCACTTAGTTTTTCTATGGGAAGATGGTAATAAAGGCTAGTTTTTAGAAGAAACCAGGCAGTTTACAACATTTCAATGCTTGAAGTCATGAGACATTATAGAGACCAGAAGAATACGAAACATGGTTAAAGGACTGAAAACAAAACAAAACAAAACAAAACAAAATTTTAGCACCCCCTCAACCCAGATTTTGACATCTAGTGAAAAATAGCCTCCAATATCCTAGGTTAAGAAAGGAAATTTTCAAATAAGAAGAACAAAGGGAGAATTTGTTGGAAGCTGACCTGTTTCCCATGAAATACTAAAAGAAATACTTTAGCCTGGAAGAAATTGATGTCTGATAAAAACTCAGATCCTAAGGAAGGAATAAAAAGCATCAGAAATAGCAGCAATCTGAATGAATACTAAAGACCATTTGTTTCTTCCTCTTAATCTCCTTATTATATCTGTAACTGTTTTAAGTAAAAGACATATCATGGAGTTCAAAGTATGTAGATGTAGTACTCCAGATAGCCACATCAGAACAGATGGGGTGAGGGCGGGGGTTAGATAGACCTACATGACCTCAAGACTTCTTTACATACCATACTTGGATCACATGAAGTAGTCTCGACAGTATTGTTATCAGGTCTTGGGGTGCTGGAGTTTCCTTCTAGAGGTGGTTACTGGATTCTTTCTGTCTTGACCAAAAAATTGGTCAAGATAAGTGCAAATGGCAACAAGGCTTTACACTGTGTAAAGATAGGAAACAGGAGAGTGAGTTTGGGCCAAGTAAAATAGGAAAAGAAGTGCACACTACAGGATGAGAGTGGACTACATGATGGCAAAAAGCTCAATGTCGACTGTCCTTTTATATTTTCCCCTCAGGTCGCCATCAGGTCTAGGCTGACCAATAGAAAACCTGCTTGAGTTCTCACAAGAAGTCCACATGCAGGAACTGTTCTGTGGGTGTGGCCTGGGATTTGGTAATTAACAGGTCATGCCTACTTCTCCAGCCAGTCTACCATGCCCGATTCTCCTGCCTCAGTACAAAAGACAGATGATTGGAAACAGGGGTGAAGATCTTTTGCAAAAAGAGAAAGGGACCAAGAAATGGGGAGAGGGGAGGCTAAGGTTACAAAAGAATTAAGGTGTGCTTGGTACATGTACCAGCTCTCCCTGATGAAGGGTAATCACTGATGTACTGCAAACAAGTCTAATAAAAAATTTAAAATGACCATGTGTTCTTTAGGGATGCTCCCTTGTGACTATTTCAACCAACAGAATATAGGAAGAGTGATGTGTGATTTCTGAGGTTAGATCATGAAAAACCATGCTACTTCATTCTGGTTCTCTTGGAATACTTACTGTCTGATAGCTCCCTCTCAGGACTCCCTGTTTTGAAGCCATCACACTGTGAGAAGCTCTGGTTGACAGTCCTCACTGAGGTTTGTCTTTGACTCATCCTGGCTGAGGCACAATGCATGTGACTGAAGAAGCCTCTGAGTAAGACAAGCCACCATACTCAAGTGACTCCCAGGCATTTGAGTTTTCTTGATAAGACTCTAGATATCGTCGGCCAGAGTCATGTTGCCTTGTCTTATTGAAAATTCTCAGAATTTTTGAGCATAATAAAATGGTCATTGTTTTATGTCACTGAGTTTAGGGTGCTTTGTTTACCCAGCAGAGTAACCAAGACAAATAAACATGTAGAAAGTTGTGCATCTCATAAGTACCCAGCTTGCCATATTTTCACAAAATGAACACACTCATGTAAATAGCACTCAGATCAAGAGAAAGAGCATTACCGGCCCCCACTCTCTGCCCTCTTCTAATTTGTGCTTTTCCAAGGGTAATTGCTACCCCAACATCTGATACCATAGTTTAGTTTTGTCTGTTTTTGAATTTATACAGACTATCAATGTTTAGTAATTCTTACTTTCTTTTCTTTTTCATCCAATCATCCTTCTAATGTCTACATGCTCACTTCTCTGCATTCTTTCTACCCTACTTTGGGCCTTATCAGCTCTTGACTGGCCATTTGTAAAGTTTCTCTGTCTATCTGACCATGAAAAAGCTCTTTATAGCTCTTTATTTTCCCAGGAATAAAATTTGAGCTCTTCAAGAGGACCTATAAAGCTCTGTGGTACCTGACATCTGTTCTTGTCTTCAGTCTCATTTGACATTTTTTCTGCATGTTCCCAAGGCTCCAGATAAACTGTATAGTCCACATGTAGTCCATCATGCCTTGCCTTTTTGGCCCTTTGGGTTGAAACTTCAGTTGTTTTCTTTTAAAATATTTTTTATTTGGAACTAATTTTAGGCTTATAGGAAAGTTGCAAAAAACAGTACAGGGAGTTGTGAACTCCTTACCCATTTCCCCTGAGATTGTCATCATAGATAACCTTAGGACAACAATCAAAGCCAGATACAGTAATTAAAATTAGTAAAGTACTTTAAACCTCTGACCTTAACTGAAATATCCATTTCTCAGGGCTTGGGATATAGCTCAGTAGCATAAGCACCTGCCTGGTAAGCACAAGGTCCTGAGTTTGATTCCCAGTATAAAAAAAAAAAAAAAATTCTATTTCTCTACCATAGTTTTATCTTACTCTTGGTTGCTTTCCAAGACTCAGTTCAGATAGTTTCTCTTCCTGAAAGTCTTCCCTAAATTCTTGTGTCCTTCCCCAATCCTTTGTATATGCAAATTGTGCTAAGTGCTGCTGCTAGATGGTTCTCCTTCTATAAAAATACACTTAAAGCATGGACAAGGAAAAATTAAGGATATGTATCATACTCTCTAGAGCAATAATAAATATATTTAGTGCTGAAAATTATGGCAAATCATAGGAAAATTAAAATGAACTAAAAAGCCATTTTAATAATCATAAAGACAAGAAACAGAGAATAGAAGAACAGAATACAGAAGAGATGAATAAAAAGCAAATAATGGAATAGTTACCTAAACTTAACCAAATCAGTAATTCTATTAAATGATAATAAACAGTACAAGTATAAGGTAGAAATTGTCAGAACAAATAAAAATACATGACTCAATTGCATGCTGCATATGAGAGTTGCATTTTAAATATAAAGACCCAGGTAGGCTGAAGATAAATAAATTAAAAAAGATAAATGATGCTAACAGACATCATAAAAATGCTTGATTGGCTACACTGACATCAGACAACAATTCTATGTTAAAAGAATTGTGTATAAAAGCCATTTTAGAATGGTGCACTAGGAAGAAAAAGGATCATAAGTGTGTATACCTAATTTAAGAGCCTCAATATATGAAACAAAATTTGACAAAATCAAAAGGAGAAATAGACAAATTTAACAATCATGATTGAAAAATTTAATACTTGTCTATTAGCAAAGGTCTGAGCACAATCAACTGTTTTTTTGTTTTGTTTTTTTGTGACACCGGGGATCAAACTCACAACTTTGCGCCTGCCAGGGCAGGCGCTTAAGCCGCTGAGCCAAACTCCCGGCCCTAGTTTTTTTGAGGCAGGGTCGCACTATGTAGCTCAGACCAGCCTTGTCCTCGCGTTGTAGCCCAAGCCGGCCTCGAACTCACAACGCTTCTCCTACCTCAGCCTCCGGAGTGCTGGGATTAAAGGCGTGCACCACCACGCCCGGCTTACAGTCAACTGTTTTACTAATTAATGTTTATTGAGTAGTGCCTAAAATGATGGAAAAGTACACAAGTTTAAGTTAATGTGATAAGTTTACAAAAATAGATCCTATCCCTAGTAAAAGAAATCTTTATTAATATACTCATTTACTTAAAAACCATAAAGCTCTCATCTTTCTTGTAATAAAAGAAAATCTCAGTCAGATTAGAGATATCTGAAAAAAGCAGAAACAAAAATAAAAACATTATATACATAGCTAAATTCATACTGACCACTAATTCTTTCACTGTCTTCTGCTTAAAGTCTGTAGGAAGAAGACCTCTTTTACCACTTCTTTTCAACATTACAGTGGAGGTCCTAGACAATGCAGTAAAGAAAAGAGAAATGAAGACTACAAACAAAAAAGTAAACAGTCTGTGTTTGTAGATGACGTGATAATATATGTTGATAATTCTATGGGACCTACTAGCAAGTTCCTAGAACTGTTAAGTGAATTCAGCAAGGTCTTAGAATACATAGGAATCAATTGTATTTATGCATACCAGCAAGTAACAGTAAGAAAATGGAATTTAAAAATTACATTTATAATAGTATAAAAATTAATATATTTAAGAATAAACTTATCAAAAATGTGCATGACATGAACATTGAAAATATAAAATGTTGCAAAGAGGAATCAAGGAAGGTTTAAATAAATGCAGAAAAATACAACATTCATGGGTTGGGATGCTAGATATTATTAAGATAATCATAACAGAAATGCTTGCATGAATGGAAAAAGAAAGACCCAGGGAATTGTGGTAGAACCACCATCAAACCAATACACAAGGCTGACAGGTATTCAGTAATTTTTTTTCCCATATCAAGGATCGAACCTAAGTCCTCATGCATGCTAGGCAAGTGCTGTACCATTGAGCTACATTCTCAACTTTCCAATAAATATTTATTGACTAAATTATGAGTTTATTCCAAAACTTAGAGGTTAGTGTTTAAGATAATAGACTCATAGTCATACTGCTTCTTATAAATAATGGTACTAAAGAATTTTAGAGCAGACAAAGATTTTAGTTATAAATTCATCCTAGGTCATGAAAGTGAGAGACCGAGAGGATTGTAGGAAGACAGGTTTCATAGAATCTGTCTGATAACAGCCACTGGACAGGTGCAAGGAGCTAGTTTACCTGGATATATAGGGGCAGACAAATTCAAAAGAGGGTGATTAGATGGTGCAATTGAGGAGAAACACAAAGTCAGTAAAGACTTGATGATCAAGTCTGAGAAGATATTAACAGAAGATGAGGCAAGCAGTAAGTAGTCCAGAAAATCAGAAGGGATGGATTGGATGCACTGAAGCACAACAATCCTGTGTTCAGGTAGTGATTAAGATGAGGATTTTATAGCACAGGAATAGACCAGCTGGCTTTATGTTACTGATGAATTCCAGAAATATGAAAAATGTGCTTAATTCCATATCAACAGACACCCTCTGGATGGCTGGTGTGATAAGCAGAAGCCACAGTGACAGTTTTATTGAAAACCAGCCAGTGGGAATTGCAATCAATTCTGTGAAATGAGTTTAGAATAATATGTGTGTCACATGCCATATATTTTAAAGAGTTGCAAGGGCCAATCTGAGTAATGCATTTCAATGTAAGTGAAAAGATTAAGTGGAAGAGAAGGCACAACCTTTAAGAGCTGGCATAAAACTCGAGGGATTTAGCTTGGTGTTCTGAAGAGTACAGCATTAATTGTAACTCAGTACAAGGCTAATTAGGAATAATAGTGCATCCATCAATTTAAGAATTTAAACAAGCTCTGGCAATATTTTCTTATAAACAAAGTCTTTTCTGGAAGATCATCTTATTCCCAGAATTTTCTCCCATTTCTTTCTCTCTCGCCCCCTCTCCTCCCTCTTTCTCCTCCTCCCCCTCCTCCTCCTCCTCCTCCTCTTCTTCTTCTGCCTTTCCTCTTCTCCTTCTTCTCCTTCTGCTCCTTCTGCTCCTTCTGCTCCTTCTCCTTTTTCCTCTTCCTCTTCCTCCTCCTCCTCCTCCTCCTTTCTCTAAGAAGGCAATTCTGGATGAAATGAGGAGAATGCATCAAAGCAGGAGAAAACTGGAGATAGGGGGGAGTCAAATAGGAATTTGTTGTTTCAATTTCCAGAGAAGATTATGGTGATATAAAAGGTAGACATTAAAAACTGCCCTGGGATGGAAAGGAGTGGGTGACTTGAGCATATGCAGGTAGAAGGATCATCAAGACTTGGTGACTGCCTGAGTGAGAGCAAAAAGGGAAGGTGCCCACGACTGCAAAGTGGTCTGGGTAGTGGCGTGGTTGGTCCATGGCCAGGGCATCTGTGTGACATGCTAGTAGGCAGGTGACTACAAGGGTCCAGATCTTCTTTCTTTCTATGGAAATTTGCACATTTTATTTCTTTGGTTTGAACTCTTTTCCCAAACTCACATCACTGGGTACCATCTTATCTAATTGTTCTTCTACTCTTTATGCTACAGCATCACTTTCCATTTGTTTCTTTTCCAACACTTCTAAAGCATCTATAGCTCATGCTTATCTCTGAAGTCCATTCCATTTGCCAAAATTTAGTAATGACCACACCCGTTGTCAGAGAGATGGGAGATACAATCCGTGTGCCCAGGAGGAAGAATGGCAACTGTGGGGAGTGGCTACCATTTTATCCATTAGCTCCATTTTAACTCCATAGTTTAGGAATCTGTTTTAATGAAACAAACCAAAGTTTACTCTGGCAGACCTGCTCTCTGGCCCCCCAAATTCATTTTCCCTTTCCACTTTGATCCTCCCACTTTTTCTTCTTTGATCACACTTTCACTAAGCCAAGGAAAATCAGTCATCTACAAACCTCACCTTGCACAGCAACAAAATTCAATACAGATATAGCTTTATTTGTATTCATTTCACCCTGGAAGAATCTCTTTCTATGTTCATTTCTTTTTTTTTTTTTATGTTCATTTCTCAACCTACTGTCACATAAAACCACATGAATAACAACCCAAAAGCAAATCTGGAGACATTAGTTCAACTGTATATAAAAAATTTCACTTCCAAACTAGCATACTTCAGTTTCCACGCAGTGAGTTTTTATTTTTTTAAACTCTTATGGACGTTGAACTTTTAGGTGCTCTTTTTTTGTGAAACAAAGTGATAGTCCTCCATGAAAATGATCTGAAATTCCACTTCTTAAAGAGGGGCAAAGAAGGACACTGCATATCATGTCTAGAAGACAGTTTCCATTTATGATCTCTCATTTTGTTATGTAAAAATATTTTCCAATTAACAAATTGTCATCATATTGTATATAGAAAAGAAGAATAAATAAAAGATTAAAGTCCCGGAAGCAAAAATTTTGGTCTGTAGTAGTTAGGATTAGATCTGTCATTGTTTTTGTTGTTAAATAACAAGAGCCAAAAGAACTGGCTTCAACATGAGGTAAGCTTGTTTTTATTACACCCTCAAGTTTGGAAGTGGGCATTCCAGGGCTAGCATGCAGCCTTTGCTCTTGGATTTCTACAGAGACCCATGACTTCAAGCAGTTTACCACTCGGCCATCTCTAGGCTGTGATCTGCTTCTTCGTAGACCAATGCAGTATCTTGAACTTCAGCTCTCATACACATATTTCAGACAGAAGGATGGAGGAAGAATCCAAAAATAAAGTGTGCATAACAGACTATCTTTTAGGAAACACTCCCGGAAGTCGTCATATAAATTGGATGAGAACTCAGTTATACACCATTCTTAACTGTAATAAGTGTTCAGAAAGTATTTTTTCCAAATGACCACACACTGACAAAAGTATGTAGCTCTTGTCACTAAGGGAGAAGGGGAAAATTAACTTTGGGGGACAGAGAGTAGGTCTGACAAACTAAACTTCAAAAAATTTCATTAAAACAGATTCCTAGATGATGGATTAAAATGGAGTTTATGACCGAAATAACTAGCCACTTCCCCCAGGTGCCATTCTTCCATTTAGGTACACAGACTGTACCTCCCAGCTCTCTGGCAATAGGCATGGTCATTACTAAATTTTGGCCAATGGAATTTGCACAGAAGGGATGGGTTCTACTTTCTGGCTGGCTCTAGAAGGCTTTTCATGCCTCTGTCATTTCCATTAGGTTGGAATGGAAATGTACCTAGGCAAACTTGGAAGCCATATATTGAGGATGGTAGGGCCAGCAGAGGTTCCATTTCATATTTCATGTACAAAAAATGAATTTCCACTGTTTGGTCATTATCCATTTGAGGTTTTTGGTTATAAGAGCTAATCTACACTAAGACAATTCCTTGACAAATACCATGAAATGATTTCTAGGAAGAGTCTATGGATTTCCATTGCACCAAGTAAAAGCATTTTCATGGATATCAATAAGAAAGATAGTCAACGACTTTCTGGTTTACTGACCTGGAGGTGAGCAGGAGTCTAGTGGAAGGCAGATAGGGGTTGGCATATAGCAATAAAATATGAGTACTATCAATACTGAGTACTCAATGACTCTGCAACTTCTATAACCACTTTTAGTTATTTCAAGCCAGAAGTCAGCATAAACTAAGGCTCTTGAGCCAACCCATTTTTGTTTTTGTAAATAAAGTGTTACTGGAGCACAGTCACATGAATTTCTTTACACATCTTCTGTGGATTCTTCCAAGTTGGAATAACAGTATTAACAAAGAATATATGACTCATGAAGCCTAAAATATGTTACTTGACCTTTTACCAAAAAAAATTGCCAACCTCACTTTAGCCCCTAGGATTGTTTACACTTCTTGAATCTCTTTAGAAGTTTCTTTCAAGGGCTTTATTTTATTAGTTATTGAATTGGCATAACATTTTCATGCTATTTGCCTATTGTCCTTTTAATGTCTATGGAAACTGTAAAAATATCCCATATTTTATTTCTAATATTGTTAATTTGCATTTTCTCATTTTCTTAAGTATAGGAAGAACTTATTTTACTGATCTTTTTAAAAAAACAGTTTTAGTTTCATTGTTTTTACTCCATTTTAGCTGTTTTCTATTTCATGAGTTTTCATTCTTATTAACTTTGAGTTTAATTTTCTCTTCTTCTCTCTCTCTCTCTGTCTGTCTGTGTGTGTCTCTCTCTCAGCTTTCTTTTCCTCCTTCTCTTCTCCCTTCTTCCCCCCTCTTCATTCTTTTCTTACTCCTACTGGAAATTAAACCAGGGATACTTCACCAATGCATTACATCCTCAGATTCTTCCCCTTTAAAATGTTTGAAACAGAGTTTTGATAAATTGCCCAGCTGACCTTGAACTGATGATCCTCCTGCCTGCTAAGTAAGTTGGATTATAGGCAAATAACACCATCCTTAACCTTCTTTTTAGCTTGAGGTCAAAGATTAGACTATAACTGTTTAACTGTTTATTCCTTCCTATTATAGCTAATTAGAGGCATAAAGTTACCTCAAACCATTAATTTAATTGTCAAACATAGATTTTTTTGTATACTCTGTTGATATTATCATTCAGTTAAAAGGTTTCATTAATTTTCCTGTAAATTTTTTATGCACTGTGGGTTATGTATGAGAGTGTTGCTTAATTTCCAAAAACTTAAATCAATCTTATTGATTTGTAATTTAATTCTCTGGGTGTTAAAATCTATCAATAGCTTCTTATAGACCATCATATGGTCTATCCTATAGCACATTCTGTGTGCACTTGAAAAAGAGTGTGTATTCTGCAGTTGATGAAGGTGGTATTTTGGGAGTGTAAGGTTAATGTTAAGAGTGTTAGTCAGCTATTCTTTATCTTTGTTTACTTTCTTGCTTAATTTTTCTACCAACTGCTAAAAGAAATCTTCAACTCTAAGTTATGGAGTTATGTATTTCTCTCTTTGGTTTTGCTCATTTAGCCTCATGTATTTCCTTCATGATATTGATAATTTGTGTCTTTTCCTTTTTTGTGGATTACCCTGCCTAGATATTTATCATTTGTATTGATCTTCCCCGAGAACCAAATTGTGTTGATTTTCTCTGTTGTTTTCCAAGTTATTGGTATCTACTCTGATTTTTACTATTTTTATTTTATGCTTCTGTTAGATTTGACTTTTTGATTTTTAAATATTTTTCTTTCATAATATATGTATCTTAATGACATAAGTTTCCCTCTAGGCATTACTTTCACTTCATATTACAAATTTTGATGTCTTATTTTAATTTTAATTTAATTCAAAATATCTGTCTTATTTTGTCTTCATTTACAAAATACAGATGCCTTGAATGTAAAATTTTGATTTGGTACATTTTTTGCTTTCAGCATTATGAATATGCTTTCCAGTGACTTCTAGAACCCACTATTTCTGATTAGATTTCAGCTGCTAATGGTATGATTCTTCCTTGGTATATAATGTTCTTTGTTTTTTGATAATTTCAAGATTTGTCTCTTTATTCTTGGCTTTTAAAAGTGTAACTGGTTTTCTTTATGTTTTTCTGGTAAAAATTCACTGACATTCTTGGATCTGAAAGTTAATATTTTTCACTAAATTTGGGAAGGTTATCCATTATTTAAAAACTTTTTTTCTCATTCTTGCTTTCATCTTCTTCTAAGATCTAGTTTCACTTATTTTCGGGTAAGCAATCTTGTTCTATAAGCCTCTGAGGCTCTTTTTATTTTTCTTCATTCTTTTTACTGTGCCATTTGGATTGGATACTTTTTATTGATCTATCTTAAAGTTCATCAATTCTTTTTTCTGTTACAATCTGCTATTGAGTTTGTTTAGTGAATTTTTCACTTCAGCTGTTGTGTTTTTTCAACTATATACTTCTGCTTTATTTACTTTTATGTACTTTCTCTATCTACATTGAGATTCTCTATCTGTTCACTCTTGAGATCATGCTTTTGTTTAATTCTTTGAACATATTTAAAATAGCTGCTTTGAAATTTTCTACTAAATCCAACATCTGAGTCCCACCAGAGTTTCTATTTAATACCTATTATGTTTGTGTCTAGATGTCCCCCCAAAGCCTCATACAGTCATAGAGGTAGGCTTCTAGAATTTGTGATTCATTCATGGTCCACTACTGGTATTATGGGTGTAAGTGCCGCACTTGCCCCAGGATGGGTGGCCTACATACAGTATAAGGGACAGAAAGAGTATTTTTTTGCACTCCTCCCTTTTTATTCTTGTTGCTTTTGCTGTCTTCTGCTGCCATGAGCTATTGCTCTGCACCATGAGCTTGCCTTGGATTCAGCAGATTATGGACTGAAGCCTCTACAAACTGTGAGCCAAATAAGTAACCAAGACATTATCTTTATCCTTTAGGTTAGCTAGTAATCAGTTATGCTGTTCTGAAAACTAATTTTATCGTTATTGTACTTATTTTAGTAGGCAGTTAACTTGCCTGGATTCAAATGGTCATCCTATACTACAGAGCAGTGTATATCTCTGTTCAGTTCTTTCAGCTTTCAGCCACTGATTGTTTTTAGCCCAATTCCTAGGAGTCCCTTTTCAAAATGGCTAATGTGGTGGTTAACCAAAGACTTGGAGCAAGGGTTTATATTCATATTTTGCAATGTCCACATCATTCTGTCTGCCTTAAACTTTACTTCTTCTTCTCCTTCTTTTTTTGTTTTTGTCTTTTTGAGACAGGGTCTCACTATGCAGTTCAGGCTGGCCTTGAACTTACTTTGTAGCCCATGCTGGTCTTGAACTTTCAATGATTCTCCTGCCTCAGCCTCCCAAGTGCTGGGATTACAGGCATATGCCACCATGTCCCGCTTCTGTCCTTCTAATCCTACAACTGTGTTGGACAAAGAGCTCATCTGAAAAAGCAGCACACTCACAAATATACCCCTATGCAGTTTTATCTTTCAGATGTAAAGTCCTTGCAGTGTTAGGCTCAGTAAAAAAACCCAAACAAACAAAAAACCAAAACCAAAACAACTGGAGTCCCTGAGAGTTTCTCTGTGGGTATGTAGTTTATTGGTCAGTAGGGATTTGGTTAGAGTTTATACTCAGTTTGGGTTTCACCATTTCTGTGGTTCATCACTTTTAGCATTTCTCTCCCTTTCACTGTACATTTCTGGCATTTTATCAGCTACAAATGTCTTTTTGTGTTACCACACACCAATAAGTGGCTTTCTGCACTGGGACTGTGGGAATTGAGTACTGCCTTCAGATTAAAAAAAAAAAAGCTACAAATTATTTTTTCCCACTGCACTTATAACCTTTCAAGGGCAAATCCCCTCTGGTTTTCTTATGCTTGTGGTCACTTTCCAATGACTTCAAATAGTTTTTAATACTTTGTGCAGATTTTATATTGTTATCTGCAGGAAGGTTTGAAGAACAAATTCAATTCACCTCTATCTGGAGCCAGATTCCTACCAGTTACTTTAAAGGCAGCTCTGGTACTTTGTACCTTCATTGTTTGCTCTGAATTAAAATATTAACTACCACCAATTAATGATCTTTGATTCAAATATCAGTGCCATAATCATCAGATGTGATAGGAAGAGGTTCTGTGAGCTGAAATACACATTTAGCTAATCCATGACACTTGGTTATCTCCCCATACTTAGATCTGTTACTTTTGGGAACAGTTACAAAGTAGAAAACAATTGTATTAGTTTATATGTTTATGCAGATGAATAGGACAAGTTCTTTCTCATGTATCTTCCAAGCTCATAGAGATACGAGTAAAATTATATTCTGAAAGATCTGAACTTCAGAACAAATTAACACTAAAGTATATTCAGAAAAATTATCCCTAGTACCATGTAAACTCATCTGTGAAGCCAGAAGCCTTGAGGAAGGAGAAGGCAACGGGGTATCCCACAGGCAGATAGGAAAGCCAGGACTCCAGGATCAGGAGAGTCAGACATCTGTGATCATTCGTTGCTGCTCCACTTTGGAGCCACACCCAAAGTGTGGATGAAAGCTTGGGATAGGCACCCAAAGATGGGTCAGCTCCCCAGATGACTTCTGCTTCATCAACACATGAAGACCTCGCATGCTATTTTGAAAGACCTCAGGGTTTTCTAGACCCTTGACAGTTTTTTGAGAAACTTTGCTTGTTTAGCATAGGCATCAAGACAAAGTCACTTGCCCATTTTGCCCCTTATCACTTCTAGCCCAAAGACTGGCAGACATAAGGGACAAGCAATAAAAGACTGAAATACTCACAAGCCCTTGTCTCTTTTGCTTTTCAATTTTATCCTTATTTGCCTCAGAATAAGAGCAAATTCCTAATGAGAAAGTTAGAAAACACTGATATTAGCACACTGAAATTCCATTTATACACACTTAAGCATACTTCATGCAAAGATGTACTTCATGTAGAATAACTCAGAAGCCTTGATGCTGTTACAAAGGAGTAGTGAGGGGGCTTCTGAGCTATCAGTTTTGTCAACCCTCTCCCTGTAGGTCATGCTTGGTTGAGTTACAGTCTGACCCACACAAAACACCTGCTAGTTTGCTCAGCATCTGAATCAAAGCGAATTTAATAAGCATCACACACACTTGGGCCTCTGCAGAGGACAATGTCGACAGGGTCAAGTTCATACTGGCCCTGAAAACTTAGAGCTTGAAATCTTTAGAGTGTCTTCATCTCTGAGTCTGCAGTTGCCTAGGAACACAGTGGGAGAAGGACCTGAGACGGCCTGGAGTCCAATCTCTTTTCCACGCCTTTGACTGGATCTGACTAACTGAAATACTCTATTCCATCATCTTCTTTCTTAAGAGACTGGACTGAATGTTAACTATAATTTTGACATTTCACAATGCTTATGCATTTAAAAATTGCTGTAGTTTAATTATTTGGGTTGCCACAACTTCAAGTAGTTGTTTGGTAGTGGTAGAAGTAGAGAGAAGCAGGAACCTATATTTCTAAAAATGAAGCAATAGTGATTAGTCACTTTATTTCACATTTGTTGTTTAGAGAATTTTTGCAATGATATTACTGAGAACATTCTAATACAGCTTATTTTGTCAGTGAACTTAGTGCACAAATTACTTTGTTGACATTAATATATTGTTTCTTTCATGTCTCAAACTACTTTTTATTTGCAACCACATTATCTCATACAATTCTTCTAAACAACAAGAGAGATTTTCTTGTGTATAAGTAACTTACCTACTCTAAATAAAGTAAATGCTCAAAGATGATAGAATGGATCATTCCTTCCTATGGTGTTTTCATATCCACAAGAGTTGATGTGCAACATATAAAGACTCAGGTCCAATATTAGAAACTCAGGCACTTGACTAACATCAGTAAAGTTTCTCAAACTACATCAAAATATCTAAAGTGTGTACATGTTTTAAAGAAAGCTTATGCTCAATAATGTCTCTATAAAATAAGTTTGATGGTTTGGTTCATCTGACATCATTACTATGAGTATGAACTTGTAACTTTTAATGTATAGTAAGGTGTTTTCTCAACACGACACTAAGAGAATCAAAAGAAACTAGTGGGCATTAATTCAGTGGTTTGGGTCATGGTGCACTCCAGGAGGAGGTGGTACCCATGTCACTGGAGTTAAGCAACATAGTTTATCCTTACTTTCCTGGTTTTGAAAATCAGATGGAACAGGAAGAGAGTAGTTACCATGTTGGTCATTCCCTCAGTATATTGTTGGCTTTTTTCTGGGTAAAAAGTGCCACGTTGAAAGAGATGGGAACGTTAGTTCTTTTTTTTTTTTTAATTTAAGAGAAAAAAGACACAGAAAAGAAAGACAAAAAGCAAAAGAGACAAACAAACGACAACAGCAAATCCAAAACAGTAACATTATAGGTTTATAAAACAAGATGATAGGAACTTGACAATGGTTGCAATATTGCATATCATTACCTTCAACATGATTGTTTGCATTAACAGATATAGACATGTAAAATTGATCTAATCATATGAGTATTAACCGTTCTTTCTCAATAACTAATACATCCAGCAGTATAGTCATTTCAGCTATCTTACATATACATATATACAGATTTATGTCTTTTTCCTTTTCCCTTCTGAAACTTGGGATGCAGAGCTTGAGGTTGTAGTCTCTGAATTGGGTTTTACTTCCACTTCCTTACTTGAAAAGGATCCAGAATGACAATCAGTGGTACTTTACTGGAGCTCTTACCCTTGTTCTCACCCTTATTTTCTGAGCTGGCAACAATGACTACATTGCTTTTCCTCTTCATCCCGTCAGCACACAGTGTGCACACCAGGGTCCACAGGGACAGTGGCTTCTTTGGCAAAGTCATTGTCCAAGATGCAACCATTCTCACAGGTTCTCAGAACGTCAGGATCAATGCTGAAATGTACTGATAGGAATGCATTGGTAGGCCTATCCCTTTGATGGTTTTTCCAGATATCAGTGACTTTTGAATTTTTCTTGAAACAGAGTGATTTTCTTGACAAATCTCTTAACAGCTTCTTTTTTGCAACTTACCATGTTTCCCATCTAGTCTTATAAAAAAAGGACAATGACAGCAATTTCATTCTTCATTTCTCCCACTGCAGTGCTGTCACTCTGGGGCTGCAGATTTGTAGGCCCTCACTATGTCTGCACTGAGAGCTAGGGTGATGGCTAGGGAATGGAGCCATGGAGCTTCATCAGGTAGGTGTGACCCTGCAGAGGAGACAGGTCAGCTGGCAGGTGTATGAGCTAACACAGCCTTGACATAGCACATGGAGGACTTGATACCACATTGCATTGTTTCTTAACTTTTGTTTTGTAAATATAGACTTGCATCAGTCCCTGAGAAATTCTAAAATAATTAAGTGACAAAAAATTGGTTTAACTAGTTGGTTCACGCCATGAATATTGAATGTTTGTCTGGCATTTCGTGTCTTCTACCCAGTGACTTCTGCACCATGTTTACTATATTTAAATTTCCTGTTTACCAGTGTATGACATTCACTCCACTGTAAAGTGCCTGGTGGGGCAGCACTGTGCCAGACTCTGTGCCAGACTCTCATGGACCTACACACATGAAACCAATCACAGGTAAATATACAAGTACATTATGAAGGTCTATTTCAAACGATGATAAATACTTCAGGGAAAATGAACTCGGGTGATGTGAGAGAGCTTGGCAGACCAGTTCAGGAACTCAACCACAGGAACACCTGTGGGAGCAGAATTACAGGAGAGAGAATAGAGAGAAAAATGTGCCTGAGGCAAGAATGCATGTGATTGAATGAGGACTCCAACTGAGATCAAGTGGCCACATTCATTCATTTATACATTCATACATTCAACCAAGAGGCCCCTGCTGTGCCTTGGAGTCTGACTTACCTCTGGAAATTTACAAGGAATTACTCTTTTCTAACTTTCCAGCCTTCAGCCATAAATAGCCTGTGATCATCCCAGAACTTCACTTGGGTTCTTCGAGAAGGGAAACCTTCACACAATTACGGCTGACTTGGCTCAGTTACCACGCACTTCCCTCTTTGCTTTCTGGGGGGTTCTGTGTACCCACACAACACCTGGCACCAGTTGATTGTCAGGTCACCCACTCACTGGACCCTCAGCCAAGCTCTCCATTTAATTTTCTCGCTCTTTCCTCATAAATCTGTTTTACTGCCAGTTCAGTTTGCTTTGACACAGATTAGGTTAAACACTGGGAATGGAAGAGGTTAGAAACCCAGATCTTCCAGGAGGAGTTGACACTGTTCTGCATGAGATTTATGGCTGCTGTGGTCAAGGATCCAGATGGTCTGCTGTCAGGATGCTAGATGGGGGAAAGAGCTGGAAGCTACAGAGACTCTCAGAGCTCCTAGCCCAGTTCCCTCTCAAGGGCTCCAAGCTGTGCAGTAGCCTTGGTTGCTCATTATCTGGACTACATTTCTGAAAAGTTTATAAACAAGTATCAAGCCTGTTCTGCTGATTGTCAGATATCTGGAAGGTTTGCTTTTTTGTTGGTATAGACTTGGGCCTCCTTCCTTTGCCTTGGCTGTGTGACTATAGTGTGGGAGAAAATTTGAGTGACTCCCCTTGAATGCAGAACAATTGCTGCAACTTTGATTATATGGAGACTTACTTCCTTATACTGACATGTACAGAGCTGACTATGGTATTTCCTTCTCTCTTCAATTGGCTCTAAGCATTGCAAATAAGGCTAGCTGAGGTACTGGTAAATAATCTCTAAAGCCATCAGAGTCTCCTGTTTCCTCGCATAGTGATCTCTGTAAAATATATGAAGCACAGTGGGATGGTAGAGCCAGTGAGCTCCAGGAATGTCAACTGGGTATGCGCCTGGACAAAGAGGCTATGAGTTCCCAGGGCACAAAGTTTACACATCAGAAACTGAAGTGGCAACCTCCAAAAACAATTCAGTTGCTACCTTCATTGGGTTATGCAAATTGATCCCTCTGTATATCTTTATCTCTGCATTTTACAGAGATGCCTTTTTCACTATCTGGCTAGCCAGCTCAAGTTATTCACATGCAGTTCCCGCCATCCTCACTGTCACTCATGCTGGAGCCAACCCCTTCTTCACAAGATAATAAATTCTGGGAGAGGCCTAGGATCAAGGCCTTTGTCCACACATCCTCATGGGGATTGGACTCAAGACCCCTTGGCTGGCCTTAACTTTGAATATGTCTTGGTGTCTTTACTCTCGCTATGGGTTGCATTGGAGGTGGTAGATTGGAATTAACTTGCTGGGATTCCAATAACGTCTCAGTGGGATTGTAAATATAACTTCTTGGATTGTGAGGAAGACTAGAGAAAGGATTACAGTATTTGGATTGCTGTACTTTTTATTTGGGATTACAATACTATAGGATATGCTTTCTCTAGAAATTTCAAAGAAAAGGAGAAACACTTATTTGCTAGAGCCCCTTTAAATGCAGGAAGACCCTTGCCTTTACACATCTTGGAATCCAGTCTTTCACTCCTCCCCTCCCCTGATCCACTGCAATTAGACTTAAAACTAATCCCCCTTAACTCATTCTCTGTTCAGTCACTAGAATATCCTCTCTAACTCACTGAGAGAAAAATTATGGAAATAATACCTTTCACAATAGCATCCAAAGAAATGAAATACTTTGGAGTCAATCTAAAAAAGGATATAAAAGATCTATAGTACTCTGAAAAAAGAGATTGAAGAAGATAGTAAAAAATGAAAAGATATCCTTTGCTCTTGGATAGGAAGAACCAGTATTGTGAAAATGACCATACTCCCAAAACTTACACAGATTTAATGCAATCACTATCAAAATGCCATTAGCATACCTCACAGATCTAGAGAAAACATTCCTAAAATTCATATGGAACCATGAAAGACCTAGAATAGCAAAGGCAATCCTGGGCAACAAAGGCAAGGCAGGAAGCATCACAATCCTTGATTTAAAATTATACTACAAGGGTACTGTGATAAAATCAGCATGGTACTGGCGAGAAAACAGACTTGAGGATCAGTGGAACAGATTAGAAGATACAGACACAACTACAAAGACAACTACACAACTACAAAGACACCCAGCCACCTTATCTTTGACAAAGGGACCAAACGTTCACTGGAAGAAAGCCTCTTTAAGAAATGATGCTGAAAAAATTGGCTTTCCACATGCCAAAGACTAAAACTAGACACATGTCTATCATCATGCACTAAACTAAAGTAAAAATGGATCAGAGATGTAAATATTAAAACAGAAACACTAAATCTACTGGAAGACAAAGTTGGTAGAAATCTTAAAGACTTAGGGGTAGGCAAAGCATTCATGAACAAAACACAAACCACATGGGAAGTACTTCAAAGAATCAACAACTGGGATCTTATTAAAAAGTTTTGCACTTCATAAGAAATCACCAACAGAGTGTAAAGAAAACCCACAGAATGGGAAAGAATTTTAGCTAGCTGTCCCTCATACAAAGGACTTCTCTCTAGAACATATAAAGAACTGAAAAACTTCAGGCCCCCAAATTCAAAGATCCAGTCCAAAAATGGGCATCTGAGATGAACATGCACTTCTCAGATGAAGAAATACAAATGGCAAACAAATACATGAAAAAATGTTCAGCATCACTGGTCACTCGAGAAATGCAAATTAAAACAACTCTGAGATTCCATTTCACTCCGGAAAGAATGACTGTCATAAAGAAATCAACCAATAACAAATATTGGTGGGGCTGGGGAGAAAAGGAACATTTCTCCACTGTTGGTGAAAGTGTAGACTGGTACAACCACTGTGGAAATCAGTGCAGATATTCTTCAGGAAACTAGGATTTGAGGTCCCATTCAATCCAACTATTTCCCTTCTGGGTATTTTCCCAGAAGAATCAAAAACATCATGCCACAGTGATATATGTTCACTCATGTTATTAGCAACACAATTTGTAATAGCTAAATCTTAGAAACAACCCAAATGCCCATCAACTGTGGAATGGATAAAAAAGATGTGGTATTTTTATACAGTGGAGTATTACTCAGCTATAAAGATGGATAAACGAGGCTTTATAGGTAAATGAATGCAACTTGAGACCATGCTCATAAGTGAAATAAATCAGACTTGCATATGTAAATATCATATTGTCTCCCTAGTGCAAAAATAAATAATAATAAGATTCAAAACATACAATAGATATTGTGATAATGAAAGGGGAAGAAAGTGCTCAACAGGAAAGAATAACTGGGATAGGGAAAAAGAGAAAAGGAACAAAGAAAAAGATTATATGCATATACGTGTACATATATATATGTAAGTTAGATAACTATACTTCTAATCTCTGTTAGTTCATCAAAAAGAACAGCTATGTTTTCATTGTTTGTTTGATCATTTTTTCATGCCTAAATCTTGTAATCTGAATAACTACTTTGAAGATAACCATATGCAATATATTAACTAGAGTTAATTTTCTATTATTTTGTTTCGAAATTTTGTACCATTTTTACCTTTTTTTGGTTTTGTTTTTTAAAAGAAAAAAAAAAGAAAAAAAAATACCAGTCTGCCTTTGTCCTCCCATGCATAAGCCCTCTAATTGATCCCCACTGACAAAAGTGATCGATTCTCCCAAGTTCCTGCCCTCCCCGCCTCTCGAGTCACCATTCTGAACTCACATCCTTGCTGTTCATCCTGGGAAATGTTCTCAACACATGGGGCCACAGTTCTTCTACCTGCAAGATGGGGTGATACTTGTCAGCTAAGGTGATAATGTGTGTCATAGTGCAGCACGTGTGTGGGGTGAAGGCAGCAGAAGAAAAAAGGAAGACACTAAGGGTAGAAATCACGTTGTGACACCTGGGGTGCTTTGGCCTTGTTGCTTGGCTCCATGCAGTTTCCCATTCTGGGAAAAGCAGCCAGTCTTCCTGGTTGAGGACCCAGTACACGTGGACATAGCTCTGATCCACACATCCTGAAACTCGTTATTACATCTCACCACATCTGGGGAATTTCCAGGTGCCTCTTTGTCTCCCTTGAGAAGTGGCCAGGGTGCCTTGCCTTGGACCAGGCCTCAGTGCTGCCCAGATTGAGGAGGCAGTGACCCAGCCTACTATGCTTTTCTCACTGAAGAGTCAGCAGTGGGTTGAATCACAACCCTGATACACAGCCCATGGCTGATCTGCTCCCTTTGCTTGGGCCTCGTGCCTCCAGATGGCTGTGAAGGCATCTTCAAGGCCAAACAACCATGCTGGATCCTTAGAGTCACTCATTATTTCTCATCATATCAGAGAGCCTTGAGTTGCTGAAGAGTTGTTAAGTGGCCAAAACTCTCTGAGGAAGGTGGGTCTGAGCTACTTATGGAAGATAAACTCTCTGATCCTTTGTGGACAAGTGGTGTATGACACCGTGCAGCCTCCTACTTAATGCTTTCCTCTTTTTCACTTATTTCTTGAGTTTGCCAACCCAAGCTTAAAAGAGCAAGGGCCTGTCAGTTCCTCCTGACACACAAGGTGACAGGGCCCCATGAGCAGATGGTCCTGGAGTTAGCAGGGACCCTGCAAGATGTGAGTCTTGCTGAGGTACCATGTAGAGGCTGACCTTTGGGAGCCAGCTTCATAATTTCACCAGGACATTTACACAGCTCTATGTGGTCAGCACAGCACCTCTGCCTTAAAAATATCCCTGGCACTTTGTCCTCTCCAGATACCATGCTGATGATTTTGTGGATAAACAATATTTGGCACACACTTGAAAAGTGGAAACAATTGGAATGCTCTCTTCACAGATGAGAAAATAGACACTGAGAGATTAAATGAGTTACCCAAGGTCCTGCAACTAGTAAATAGTGGAGACTGGCTCCAGAGCCCACACTTGCACTTCAGCCCCCTGTGCTACATGACCGTCAGCACCCCTCCATATTTAGTCTCCTTGACTGTGTGAACTGAGGAAGTTACATTCAAAACATTCCAGAGAGCACCAGGAGGGCCTGGCATGACGGTGCTTGCTAAATGCCCTTCCATGCACAGAAGGATGATGGGAAGAGTGGGCTCTTAGCAGGCAGCTGGCCCTGCCACCAGATGCGTGATCACACCAGCCTGCATAGCTCTCTGTCCAAGTCCCTCCGCTGCCAACAGGGAGTAACCCTGGCACTTCCTTCTTAGGGCTGTTGTAGTGAATGAGTTAATATTTGTAAAGCACTTAGACCAGATTCTGGACCTTCCTAGACACTGCATTTTTCAACATACCTACAGGTGCACATGCATATGTGTGCAACAGTGTGAATACAAACTTTCGTGCTCTCAGAGCCCTGTGTTTTAAGTCCTGGTTTCTTTTTTACTGCTCAGGACACCTTGGAAAAATCACCTGCTTTGTTGAAGCCTCAGTTTTCTTCCCTATAAAAGGGTCAGGGTGAGTTATCTATCATTCCAGACTGAGGTCAGGCAGGGGCCTATGCAACTATGATTTAGAACCAAACCCTTCCATTCCAATGCTGGTCCTGTGGGACAGAGAACTAATACAATTTTCCAACACTGCATTCAAGGAAAGTCTGGTGCTTCTCAGTTAGCTCTCTAACCACAAAAAGATGCAGAACCTTTCAGTTTGGAAACAGTAATTCATTTGGAAAACCCAGTGGAAACTCATTTGAATAACTGAATTTCATGTTAATTTGAGTCTTGATCAGGCACAGTCTATTCTCAGGAGTGACGCTGCGAGTGATAGGGCTTTCAGGTCAAGGAAGGATATTTGCTTTACCAGGTTCTCTCATATGGCTCCTGTATTGTTCCCTTCCTTCCAGTCTTTATTCTTTGACTATGATCCTTTTACTTTTTTTTAAAAACCAGCTCTAGTCTGGAAGTTTTCATGTAAAGCTTCTGTAACTTTCTTTTGGAATTCAGTTGGATTTAAGGCATGTGCAACAACCTGTGTCTCCCAAATTCAGTTGCCTGCAGTGAGACAAGAGCTTAGTCAGAAACACAAAACCATGTTCTCTGGATTTACCCCGATCTTCCCTGTGGCTCTCTAGCCACACAGATCCTCTCATTGTCTTTATCCCTCCAAGTCTGGGATTCTCCAGCGATTATCTTGCAGATGTGGTGTACCACATCCTGTTGCTACACGTGGTATCAGCTACCTTCTCCCCCATCTGTTTCTACTTACCGAGGCCTCCTCTGTTGTTACTGACAGCTCATGGCCTTTGTAGGCCCTACCTCCCTGCCTGTGCCGCCACTCACTGTCTATGCCAAAGTTGCATTTGTCCCACGTTAAGGGCACTGATACCGGCCTGGGATCTGGACTGGCTGCTGCTGCTGCTGCGTGCTGCTTTCTGCAGCCTAGGGGTGTTGTAGTGACCAGATGTTTCTATCTGCTTGCTTATCCTTGACCTCAGGACTCAGGCACAAACCTCCAGGGCTGGGGCCACAGACATCAGAATGACAGGTGCTATGCCATCCCTCAAGTCCCACTGGAACCACCTGCCCTGCACCTCACTCCCCACTCCCAAAGAGTATGTGGTCCACCCTACAAACCTCCCAGTTTGGGATCTCCAGACTCCAATCTGCATCTTCCTGGGGAAGAGGAAGGAGACACAGGTAACTTCAGCTGGGACCCAAAGTAATGAATGAATAGTGGGGGAAGTCACTGAGTTTAAGGGGTGGGAAAAAATAGAAGTCAATACAAAAAGGTAAGAAAGAAGCAGGTATGTCAAAAGAAGAAATGATTTTGGAAAGCAGATCATAATCCCAGTTACTCTCCTCCCCTCTCATTTCATCACCGTGGGTTGGGGAGAGCAGAGCTCTGGGGAAACCCTCCCATCAGTAGAGTGGCAGTTGCTAGGCAGAGACAGACAAGGGGTTAAAGTCCACAGAGGAAGAAGGGCCCCTGCTCACTGCTGGGGCTGAGGAAATCACAGCTTCCTGGGGGAAGGCAAACCAACAAGAGCAAGATGTCACCAGGACCCAGGCTGCCCTGACCCTTGTCAATTTATCACTCCATAGAAAAGCCTGAAACTTGGCATTTCCTCTGAATATCAAGCCACAGCGATATTTTTAAAGTCTAATTTTGTATATACTACTTGGAAGCTCTGTAACTTCCTGTAATAAAGATCTTAGATATTCAAGCAATAAATTTGAGATGTCAGCGCCTTTCCTAACACTGTCCTGTACCTCTGAGATTCCCAATTAGCCCAGCACCACACACCTGAGGCTGGAAGGGGTGGGTAGAAAAGCAGAACCTCACTGTTGGGAGGAAGCCAGGGGTCTGCTGGCTCCTGATTTCCTTTGGCCTCTGCTTCATGTTGGCCATGATGCTACACATCTGGAAGCATGCAGGAGGCCAGCATGGTCCTCTTCACCCATGGGACTGTTGGCGTGAGCCTTGGTTGACAGCTTGGATCTGATAAGGTCTCTGAACCCCTCTGGCCTCTGGCTGGCTGCAGTCGGTTAGGGGAACAGCCAGCTGCAGGCCCCATCTTGCTTCCTCCCCCAGCTCTCCATCTCTGGCTTTTCATCACTCTATGTGGCACTAGCCCTCGACTGTTTTTCTTTTAGAAATGGACAGATAAGAAGAGTTAAGATGTGTTATATGCTTGGACCAATTCCCCATGCTGAATGCCATTATTATTTACTGCAAACATAGGTTAACAAAAATTTAAATTTTTTAAAGTGCTGGAAAAAAAATACAGTTCTGAGTGTGGTGGCACACACCAGTAATCCCAACATTTGAGAGCCTGATGCAGAAGGATTACTGCTCACAGGTGAACCTGGACTACACAGTGAGTTCAAGGCCAGTCTGGCTTACAGAGCAAGACTCTGTCTCAAAAAACAGCAACAAAAATTTTAGAAAAAAATGAGTATATGCTAGTGATTGAGGCTTAGATAGCATGGACAGTTGTTTGGTGGATAAATAAATGAATTAATAAATGGACACACGAACATACTGGATCTAAATAGGAAGATAAGTATATTTAAAAAATGATTATTTCTCTTCCTCCCTAGCGTTGGTGAGCAGAGATCAGTGGATTTCACAGTATCTGGTTAAACTTTAGAGTTTATGAAAGTTATTCTGTTGTACTTGATTCCAATGGTAAACAAAAAATTAGAAGGAATTTTAGATAGCCAGAGTGGGAAGAAGGGATAACTGCTTTGGAAAGGAAGAGATTCAGAAAGAGACAAAGTCCGTCCTGGTGGGTGGGGGCTGACATCTGTCATCTGCCCTGATTCAAACATCCCCAAGTGTCAATTCCCAATTCCTAAGGAAGGCTTGGGACGCAAGCTGATGCTGATAATCCACAGGGCTTCTCCCCAAGGTCTGCTACTCCCACACCTTCCTCTTCTCCACTCTCTTCTGTCTTTCTTTCTAGGCTAGCCTTTGGGTAAGGTGGAAAAGCCAGTGTGGCTCTACTTTCTGGATGAATTGAGGCTGCCTGAGCCCCAGAGACCACAGGGTCCCCTTGCTAAAAAGTCATCTTCATAAGAATGCAAAACAGAAGTCCCTAGGGTAGTAACAGCTCCATGGGTATTTGGTTAAATAAATGAAGATTTTGCCTGTGAAGGTTTTAGGAGAATATTCTACAACAGCCCTGGTCTTGGCAGGAAATGGATGACACCTCACACCAAATGATTAAGGACAGCGTAAGGGGAAGGCACTTTTTACGTAGGTGTTAGCAGGATTTAGGGAATCCCACAAGGAAGGTAGAGGATCCTGGGGCTGACAACAGGGAGAAACGCTTACCCTAACTTAAGAGACAAGATGAGACAGCCCTGGACTCAGAACCCAACGGGAGCTGTAGCTGTGGGAGCTGTGATTGCTGTGACTTTCAGTAAAGTGTGCTGATCGCCTGTCACTTAGCTGGGAGGCAGCCAAGGGAAACAAACACTCTCTTTTCCATCTCCTGCCAAAGTTCCTGATTGGTGGAACTCAGCCAGGAACCATAGGTGAAGGACATAGTCCATACGTCAGTTGCTGGGGACACAGAGAGGGCAAAGGTTGAGCAATGGACCTGACAAGGCCAGTGAACAACATCTGGCAGAGGTGATCCTTTCTCCAGGCAGATGCAGCCTGGGACTGGCTCTCCTGAGGAGAGGAGCACAGCCTGCCTGTCAGCCTTGCTCGAGCTCCTGGCCAGATGTCCTGCCACAGGGCAAGCTCTGCATAACAACATGTGACAGGCCTGGGAGCCCAGAGGACTTCTATCCCTCTTCATGCGTGAGAATATTGTGAAAGGATCTAATGTCCTGAAAATAAATAGAGAAAAATAAAGCATTCCAAGCAGATATATCCGTCAAATATGTCTCTGTTCCTCTTCCAATTTGGATCCATTTTCTCCATGAACCTTTCTTCTCTTTGGTAAATAGCACAACCATGCAGCTGGTCACCTGAGGCAGAAGCCTGGGCTTCCTTTTCCAAAGGAACTTCTCCCTCACCTTCCCCAGTCAAACAAACAGTTACAGCGTTTCAGTTTCCCTTTGGATACCCACCGTCTCCTCTCCGCCCAGGCTGTCCTGCCACAGCTCATTCTCCTCTGTCATTTCCAAACCCAGCTCTCTGGTCCTGTTTGGGGTGCCCCTTCCCCACATCCTGGCCAGAGAGCTCCGTCTAAATAGAGAGCACTCCTGGGCTCCCAACACCCCACTCAATAGCATCCTTCTGCAGTTGGCTGTTTCCCTTAAATGAGTTCAAACCCACTTATGGGTCACGCAGGCTCTTTGTGGTCCTGCCTGACAGGACCTGCCGCCACATTTTCTGTATGTTTCCCTTGCTCCCTGTTACTGAATCTTCGATGCCTCCAAAACCCTGTGCTCCTTGTCACCTCTAGACCTGCACCTGGGCTTGTCTTTCGGCTAAAGCGCCCTTGTACTTCACGCACCCAAGTAATGCCCACTCAGCGGCCTTGGGGAAGCATCTCTGTTTTGGAAAGCTGTCCGGGCCTCTCTTCCTCCCTCTGCAGGCTGACTCACATACATTCCCTCTGTACCCATTTTCTGCACAACATGTGCACCTTTCTTGGTATCATGAATAACATTGTTTTCTCCTGGTTAATTTTCTTGTCTGTCATCATCATTACCTCTGGATGACCCCTGCCTAGCACGCATGGGTCTGGCTCCGCCTGTCACAGGACCTGTAAGTGCTTGTTGAAATGAAGTGGTAATGAAATGAAACCTTCCTGGTTGGCACTGTCTCATTTCAATCCAGTTAACCTGTGATCAGGGGTGACTATTGACTATGTCAACATATTCCTCCTTCTGTATTATTTCTGACAAAATGTAATTTACCTTGCTCTGGTTTCTCCATAGTTTATACACTTTTAAAGACAGAGGATCCCTATTTTCTGGTTCTGAATGATTTCACACCTAATTTCTGTTTATTTTGCCAGACACAGGAAAAAGCCAAAGGAAATGAAACCCACAGAAGGGTTACATTTCATAGACAAATAAAGCTCCTCCTAGCTTATGGCCTCAATGAATTGTTCAAGTAAGGTATTTAAGAATATCTTTCTTGTCACCAGTTATTTCACTGCAATTTAATGTGGATGGGACCTGAACTGAGTGAAAGATATTCCTCCAACCCCAGGTTGGAGTGGCCCCAGGAAGGCGCTTGAGATGCTCCCACATTTGTCCCTCACTCTAGTTGTGTACCCAGCTCACACTTACTTTGTGTTTGTCTGTTGAACATTTTTCTTTTGGTGTACACCAAAAATCACTTTAAAGGCAATAACAAAGAGCATTTGTTACAGAACATCTCCACATAAAGTTTTTCATTTAACTTTCACAAGCCTAAGGAACACAGATATCATTATTGTCCCTGGTTTGGAGATAAGAGCAGCAGACATCTCAGTTTTGAACCCTCTCATTCCTCTTCTTACTTCAGTTACTGTGTCATCAACTGTCTCACGCAAATGCACCCAACATCCCCTGGGCAGTTGGGCAGTGCTTGGCTGTGCACTCACAGTCCTGCTCCCTGCACTGTGATGTCTCTGACACCTCACACAGGGGCCTGTGGCAGCCAGTGGGAGCTGATGGTCATGGGGAAGGGGCCAGCAGTCAGCTGAGACCCTGTCACAGGCTTCTCCCAGGGCCAGTGGCCCACAGCCTGGGGTGGTGGCTAGCTCAGTAGTGTACCTTGTCTCTCCCCCCTTCCCTGTCCACTCCCTGGCCCTCACTCCTGCTCTTGGCATCTCTTCCTGAAGAAGCAATTTAGACACACTCCCATACACATCAGGCTCTACTTCCAAGAACCCGGTCTAAAATCATGAGGTCAGACAATTCCTCAGATATCCCCAAATTTCCATGGAGCCCTGAGATTCACAGCCAGGCCCCCCTGATTCCAAATCCCATGTACTTTTCTTTATCCCCCTTGCATCAAGATAACTAAGAGTCTGTGCACAGAGGCCTGGGTGTATAAATAACTGACTGCAAAGGAGACGTGTCATGTCAAAAGCAGAACCTGTGGCTGTGGAGCCAGATAAAAGTGACTCATTCAGTAGGTCAGGTGCATGGGCTGCCCAGGAAACCCTCCACTGAGTAGGTCCCCGTGAGGCCTCTCCTATTCACGTTCTCTACACTTAGTCCCACTGCTGTCCTCTCATAGCTGCATCACTTTCTTTCTCAACACTTGTCACAGTGTGTGAGTCAGTATTCTCTTCTGTTTGCTTATTGTCTTCTCCTCTGAAAGCAGGCTGCTTTTGTTCCCAGACACATGAACACAGGGTCCACAGCACCTAGCCCAGTGTCTGGGACAACCAAAACATCAGTCCTATTTGTGAAACAAACCAAAAACTTTTTTCTTGGAGGAATAAATGATGAATGGGTGAATGAACTGTGGTATGAAAGGCAAACTAAACAGTATAAACAAAGGCAAGGAAGAATATGAATATATGGCTTGTTTGGAGAAAGTCCATGGTGGGCTACAGGATGTATTTGTTGGGAAGGGTGGGAATGCAGGGAGTGGCTGGAGAAAACACATTTTATCTTGAAGCCAGATAATTACAGCCTCATTCCTCACACTGGAAAATAGCATTGCCTCTTCTTGGTAGCTGTTTACAAACTTGGTCTTCAAGTGTCTACTACTGCTCGTATTGCATGTACTTTCTCCTCCATTTGACAGCTGAAATGGGTGTTTTGAGGCCTGGCTTTATTTAGGGGTGAGGGCCTTTTAATTCCAAATTTGCTCATTTTGTCTCTAAGCTGGATTATCTGCTGTTGTCATCTGCTCCATTTTGTGAAGTTAGTCGTGGCTGCTCCTGTCCTAAGCCTATTTTAAGACTATGTGTCCTAAGTCTCACCCACTGACTGTGCTTCTGCTTCCGAGTATCTGTTTAGAAGTCTTGCTAGTCTGCACTCTGCCTTGTCTTTCTCACAGGAACTCCTACAGCATCTAGCATCTTTAGATCTTTACTGACAACACTAGGCAGAGTAAGATAACTTCTTATTCGTTTACCCAAACATATCATTAATGGTATCCTGCAGGCCAGGCACACATCTCTTCTGGTTGATTTGTGATTTTATAAACTCTGCACTGTTTGGTGCCTTGTTGGTTGTCTAATGATTGGGAGATTCCGCCCTGCACCTCTCTGCCCTGGTTTTTCCACGGTAGGTTAAACAAAAACTAATTCCAGTCCTATGGACTGTATGTGCTTAAGCACCTAATATACATGTGTTAGGCAGTGGAAGAAAATTTTCCCTGCTATCTTGCCTTTAACTCAACTTAAAGAAACATTCAGCATATTCCAATTCTGCAGCAACCCTCAGACAGTTTCTCTTCTTGTTTGCAGAAGTCCAGTTGGAAGCAGCCACCTGTTCCTTCCTGGCTCCTTGAGAGAGAAGTTTATACTCTCGGTATGCTGGCATTTCAGAAACCAACCAAACTCACCTTTAACACTGTTTATTTTTAGGGTCTCTGATTTATATTTAGAAGAGAAGCTCTGTCATGCCTCCAGGAACATTATTCCTGCAATTTTTGCTGGAGCACGGGGAGGCCATGAGAAGGGAGAGTTAGTCGTGCATGTAACTCCCAGAACTGGTGACCCTGCATGGGGACATGTATCAAACATACAGCGAGAGGGGAAGGTAGGGTGCAGGGTTGACCTTCAGTAGCTGGGACCTAGCCATTCACCAACGCCTCTGAGCTGGCACAGGCCTGCTGCTGAACTTGGAGGGTTCCTAAGGGAAAGGGTAGGCAGAAAATTCTGAGGGTCAAGAAAGATGCTTGCTAAGAACTGAAGTAAAATTACTACCATACTTTTCCTCATTTCAGTTCCTACAAAGCATGTTCCCATGTAAATAAACATTTAAAAATTGATACCTACATTAGCATAAAATTCTAAAGGCAGAGTTAATAAAACATATTGTAGGAAAAGTTCTAATATTTGAAAAACTCTTAAGCATTGAGTGGTAAAGAATCAAAACTGTATAGAAAAAATGTGCAAAAGACAATTTTTAAAAAGATGTAAATAAATGTTAAACATATTAAAAGACTTTCAGACCATTATTAGAGGAATACTACTTAGAATTCCTTCTTTAAAAATGTTATAGCATTTCTCATCTATCAAATTGGTAAAAAATTTTAAAATATGACAGCAGAATCTCTTAGTGGGGGAAAAATAGATGTTTTCTACACTATGATAGGAAATTGGTTGAACCTTTAATGACTATGAGAATCTTGAATGTGGTCAGTATGTCCTTTCTATGTGTCTCTATGACATTCTGAGCAATGTCTCACTTTTTGGAACTACAAGATATTTCAAGCTCATCCTTTTCTTTCCTTGTCCAGGCTGGAATCTTCCATTTCTCCAAGAATCCTTGGTTCCTCTGGGCACTTAATTGTCATCCAGTAATTTCACTTTTGAGAATATATCCTGAAGATACATCCTAAGAGCATAAAAATATATTTGCAAAAGTTTACATCATCTCAGTATTAACTTAAAGTACAAAATATGAAAACTACCTAATGCTCATACATAAGAGATGAGTGGAATACATAATATTCACATAATAGAGCCCTATTTAGCTGTGCAAATGAGGGCAATTGCAATAATCCGGCATGGAGATAGCTTCAGAATGTACAGTGAAGTGGAAAATGCAAAGTACAAGAACTATCTATACTGTACTAGTGTGTTAATTTCCATGTAAGAAAGAGGCACAAAATATATACATGCATTTGCACAGTATGCAAAAATAAGTACAGGAAGAATAAGTCTGAAGCTAGTATTGGTTGCTTGCAGAGGGTAGATGGGAACAAATTAGATAAAGAGGGAATGAGAATCTAGAATGAGGGGTGAGCAGGTTCTACATATCTGAGTATAGCTTTCTGTAAAGTGCTGACTTTCAGAGTCACAGAAACTTTTTACATACTAAAATGAAAAAGAAATTATTAAATAAGTAAATTCAAATGAAAATATACTAAAAGTATTCTGCGCAAAACTTAATGAAACACAACAAGTGAACCTAGAGAAATTACAAATGAATAGCATAATTACTATGGAGGAATGTGGGGAGGAAAGAATTTATATGATTCTAGAAATAGTATTTTGGCTGTACTTAACAATGCTAAAGTAAAAGAATGAAACACATATACTGTAGCTTGAAATTCAGCTTTCACAAATATATTGATTAACAATTCAAAAGTTATTTTGGGTATTCTAAGATTAAACAAGTAGGTAATATTGTATGAATAATGAAAGCCTATTTCTCACTGTATAGAAAGGAATTTTAGTTAAGAATAGAGGGAAGAACAGAATTTGTGTTATGAGATTAGAATTAAGGACACTGATATGAATTTTTAATCAATATGAAAGCAATATGTTTAGAGACATCTGTATTCTATATTCTTAGCTCTGTCTGCTCTAAGAAGCTTGATGCAATGATATTCTAGTACCAGGCAGCACATTTGGTGACTAACTGCTCGTTTTTAAAGACTCTTTTCTTTAGGAAAGAACCAAGGATCCTTGGAGAAATGGCAGATTCCAGCCTCGACGAGGAAAGTATAAGATGGCCTAGAATATCTCATGGTTCCAGGAAGTGAGAAAGGGCTCAAAATGTCCTGGAGACATGTCAAAAGGATGTTGTGCTGGACACATTGAAGATGCTCCCAACGGCCAACTATGGGAATTTGATTAACAAAATACACAACAAAAGGAATAGATTGTAACAAATGAATAATACACACGAGTGCATACTGACAATAAGAATTAAATAAGCGAGGCATTAAAGTGGGGAGAGGAAAGTTCTGGTTCATAGAATTCAAACCATAGCAGTAGAAGGATGATGAAAGTAGAACTGGCTAGTTGGCAAACGTTGTATTAACTACTGTAGGCAAGCGACATCAATAAGGGCTAAATTACTGCAGTAAGCGTGCTGAGAAAAAAAAATATTTGCCTAGTTTCAAAATAGAGAAAAAATAACTCAGTAGGAAGAAACCCCACGTTAACCATGTGATCAGACTTAGGATCACCCATACAGAGACATAAGGACATCAGATGCCTCTTGATATGACGCGGTGAGGAGATGGAATGCTGTTCTGTGGCATTCTTTCCAAAACTGTAGAACCTGGAGTGTACCAGAAGGAAACATCAAACAAACCCAGATCGAATGCATTCTACACAGTAACTGTGCAGTACTCATCAAGGTCATAAGCCACAAAGAAAAACCTACGAACTATCCTAGATAATAAAGTGATACGAAAACTTGATCTTGGAACAGAAAAGCGTATTAGTGGCACCACTGGAGAAATCTGAACAAGGTCTCTGAAAAGTTAATGGTGCTATATCAAACTTAATTTCCAGTAATGTGGTACTATATAGTGTTAACACTTGAAAAGGAAGAGTTCTTTGATTTTTTGCAATTATTTTTCTAAATCTGAAAATTTTTCAAACCAAAGACTAGAAAATTAATGTTTAGAAGGAAGAAAAGGGGTCCCAAGCCCTCATAACATATTCTCCAGAAACCTGTTTTCTTCCCAACACACAGCTCTTAACATTCTCTCATTTATCCTCTGAGAGACTTCTTTTATAGAAATCAATGCATGTATATTCATCATATGTGTTTAGGCATAATGTACTTGAAGTCCTCAAATGAAAGTGTATATTATTCTTTTAGTGACTGGATGCTGTGTAGATTAAATATTATAAATATCAATTTAATTAGTAATTGATATTTGTGATATTTCTAATATTTTGTTATTATAAATAATATCGCACAAATGTTTCATTATACTAGTACTTGTAGTTGTATATAAACTTCTAGAAGTAGAATTTCTGATTCAAAAGCATAAAGATTTTACTTTTTATTGAAATGGTCATATTGGTTTCTAGAAGTAAAGAACCAATCATATTCCTACCATTATTGTATAGCGATTATTCGTATTTTCATCAGTTCATTATACAATATTACCTTAATCAATATGATTGGTGAAAAATATACCTCATTAATGTATTTACCTTGTTTTGAATCAAGGTTCATTTCATGTATGTAAGCTCTGTTTGTGTGCGTGTGTGTGTGTGTGTGTGTGTGTGTTTCCCGGAAACTGTGTGCTCTTATACTTTGCCTATTGAAGAGGGGGTTACTCATTATGTGCTCTTTGTGGTAACTCCAGATTTAACAACAATCCTGAAAAATTAGTATTCTTCTACTTCTTCTCATTTTATACATAAAGAAATAGAGGGGAAACAAAAGAAATAGAGCCTGAGGGTGGTCAAGAAATTTTCTCAAAGTTAGAATGTTATTTGTAGAGGAGCTGAAAATCCTAAGTTTGCCTAACTTCAAATAGAGTGCTTTCTACATACAGCCTTGCCCAACCTTGTATGGAAATAGAAAAAACAATAAAAAGAACAGGAGCAAGAGCAGCACTTTCTCAAATGCTACCTGCAGAGTGGTAAATTCATTATAGTTACAGGAGAACTCTGTCCTCAAGGGTTGAATTATTTTCCTTCCTCCTAGTAGAATGTTTCTGAACTTTCACCTGCTGACTGATTCCAGTTTCACAATTTGTCTTTTCCTGTTAAAATGTTATGAATTTGATGTCCTGAACGCCAACTCTATTTATTTTATACAAACAACAGATGAGGAATACAAAGCGGGGAGGAGAACTTGGAAGATTTTATATGGCGTCTGAAAATCTGGTATGAATTATTAAATATGTTAGAGAACAAGGCTATGTTCATTTGCAGTCTTTTGATTAATACTTTTCAAGGTGTAGTCAGCAAATATCAGAGTCTCTGAGGGTTCTGGGAAAAGTATATTCCTAGGCCCTACCACCGGCCTGTCCTTATCTTGCAATTCCAAACCTCTATAGGTAATTCTGATACACACTCGGGATTATGAACCACAGCACCTACCACCTAAAGTCTGACCTAAAGATCTGCAGTGATGGGACCACCCAATCACTTGTCAGAAAAGAGGAGCCCCAGGTCACCTCTTAGACACACTGGATCGGAGTCTGCAATGTAAAGCGGCCCTCAGGAGACTTATGTGCACATTAAAGTTGGAGAGGCACTGCTCTAGAATGAATTAGTGAAGGACAAAAAGCATAGGCTTTTTATCAGTGCATATTATAAGAACATGTATATTTCCAGGACATACAGTCAATTGCACATGAACCATACAATCTCACAAGTCTTAACTACAATTTAATCATGAAAACACCTCAGTGACGAGAGTGAACATGTCCATCATCCCCCAGGTTTATACCTTTAGAGTCCCTCCCTCTTTTTCTCCTCAAACTTCCTGATTCCCAGGCATTTCCTAATCATCTTTCTGTCATGATAGTTTTTATTTTCTAGAATTTTAGATCAAATGACTCATGCAGTGTGTCCTCTTTTTCTCCAATATGTACTCTTCTGTGTTTAGTTTCTTTCAACAAGCACAGTTGTTTAGAGATTCATCTGTAGTGCTGTATGTATTAATAGTTCATTTACTTTTATTCCTAAATAATGTTTAATTGTTTGGATATATCATATTTGTCTTCCATTCATCTATTGATAGACATCCTCAGTTGTTTTTAGTTTGGGCTGTTACAAATAAAGGTGCTATGAACACTTTTGCAAGTTTTTGTATGAACATGCAATTTCATTTTATTTGGGTAAATACTCATTGGTTGGGTCATACAGTAAGGTATAGATTTAACTTAGGTACCAAGCTAACTAAGTAACTTTGGAAATGAATGGTGTTTGTAAGACCATAGGGAAAGGAACTGTACATAAACACTATCCTGGTTGATAGAATCATTTCCTTGGTTAGAACTCTGGTACTGTTACATATGCATAAAAAGTTAGAAAATAACTAAATGAATGGTGGATAGTAAAAGTGAAATTTTTCACTTTTTAAGTGGAAATCTGCAGATAAGTGAGAGTAAATTAGAAATAATTTCATGGTAATAAATTAGTGTTGAAGACAGTATGAGTTAATGTTAGGCTAAATATAGATACAGATGTTACAGAAATATTTATAGAAATGTATACACATATATATGTACATGACTTTACACACACACAATTACCTTACTATGTTAACTGAGAGAGGTAGAACAATAACCATTCCTACAGCCCATTACTTATAGTGTCATTCTACAATCAAAGGAACAAGAGCTACTTAGAGAAATAGACGATTGAAAGACTGAGTAGGAAATACCAAAATGGGCCTGGACTGTCTTTGTAGTCCCAGAAAGTAAAAGGAATGTTGGGGGTGAAGAAGGAAGGGGAGAAAAGAGCAGGAAAGAAGAGAGGAGGGAGGAGGAGGAAAGTGGGAAAGGAGGAGGTAAGAAGGGGAAGGGGAACAGGGAGAGAAATGGAAAGTGAAGAAAAGAAAGGAGGGAGAAGGAAGGTGGGGAGACAAGAGGAAGAGGATGATGGGGAGGAGGAAGAAAAAGACGGGGAAGAGGGAGGAGTATGCAAAAGAGATGCAGACACCAACTCAATGGAAAAAAACCCCTAGTGGCCGAACCTGGTATAATTTGAGCAACAAAAATTAGTACTGGATCATGACCAAAAAATAAAACAAATATCCATGAGTTCACACCCATAAAATTATAAATGACTTATTGACTAAATAAAAAATTGAGGAAGAGAGAAATTGCCTGTGCTAAAGAATTATAAATAATTTATGTACTTCCTCTCACCTCAAGGAAGTGACTCACAACCTCCCACATCTCACGTGTGGACCTGGCATAGGTCTTCCTTCTAAATTCTACTCTACGCAGGTGACCAAGGTCATGCAGGTACATGCAGATGACCAAGGTCAACCAGAATAAGTCATGGTGACAGACACACTTTTGATGCAATGAGATGGGAAAAATGCTTTACTTCTATGCTATTCCTCCCCAAACCCAGACCCCTGGTACAATCATGAAAAAAATTAGACAAATCTCAATTTAGGTACAATCATGAAAAAAATTAGACAAATCTCAATTTAGGTACATTCTAAAAATATTTGATCAGCAATTAAAATTATCAAGGTCACCAAAAACAGTCTACCAAAAGGAGCCCAAGGGACACGATGATGAAATATAGCATGGTATCCTAAAAGAGATCCTGGAACTGAAAATGTATATTAGACAAAACCAAAGAAGTCTGAATAAAGTATAGGCTTTAGTTAATAATCATGTGTTTAACTTCACTCGTTCATTGTAATTAATGTACCATAGCATGGTAGACATTATTACTAGGGGAATTGAATTTGGGATATGTGATAAATCTCTTTATTACCCTCTAAATTTTCTGTAAATCTAAAATTATTCTAAAAATGGAAGTTTATTAAAAAGAAAAAGGAAATGGAGGAGAAATACATGGATTAAAAACACCACATGAGACAGGAGTCAAATCAGAATGTGTGACCCTTCTCAAGATCCTGATGAAAACAAACCACTTTTAAACACACTTATAGAAACAAAATATAATGATACAGAACCATTTTTGAAATTTATGAAAAACTGAAAATTTGAGTACTAACATTTAATGATATGAGAAATTTATTATATTTCAAGATAGAGTTATAATTATTTAAATATGGAATCGTCGAGTTTTTGAAGTGCAGGGTGAAATATTTACAGAATAAATGATAAAAGTACCTGGGATTTGCTTCAAAACAATGGAGGCAAAAGATTGGCAGAAGTATTCCTGAAACAAAGAGTTGGCAGGGGTATTTCTGTGAGCGCAAAGGGAGAAAATACATAATGACTTAGTTAAACAAACTTCTAGAAAATGCAAACTAGTCTATGGTGCCAGAAAGCAGATGAGGGGTTTCCTGGAGATGCGAGATACATATGGGAGAGGTGGGAGCAAAAGATGACTGAGGGGCATGAAAGAACCTTGCAGGGTGATGTGTATGTTCATTATCTTGACTGATAGTTTTGGGAGTGCTTACTAGGTCAGAACTTATGAAATTATACACCTCAGATATGTGCCATTTATTATATATGTGTTGTAGATAGGAGTTGCAAGGAGAACAATTACACACAACACACAGAATTTATAATTTTATTTTATGACGGTCACCCAGAGTTAAATACAAGAAAGTGCAGGAAATCTGTTCACAACACTAAAGACCTAGAAAATTCAGTGGAGGGCCTGTATCCCACAGCAATGTCCTGCATGAGCTCAGTTGAAAACCTAGAGCCCATGACAATGCATCCCATGAGTCCAACTGGAGGCCTAGAGCCCACAACAAGGACTCATGCCAGTCTGTTTTACGGATCTGTGCTGGGAAGGCCCAAAGTTCAGTGGCGGAAGCTAGAAAGTCTATTTCAGGAGGTGAAGGGTCTGTGCCAGTAGGTTGACAGTTCTGTACTAGAGCCAAAAAACTCAAAATAAGGACCAGGGCTGCCCTGAAAAGTACCATAGTCATCCTCAGTGACAATGAGGTCTCGAGCTCCTCTGACAATGAGAACAGTTGAGTACATGCCAGGAGGCCAGCATGGCAAGCTTCTCCTGGAGATTAAATAGCACACATCTTCCCCTCCGCAGCCGGGAAGCAATGCTCAACTTAAGGACCAGAGCTCCTCCAGGAGAACCAGCGGCTCAAACCAACAACACTTAGGAGAACTCACAGCGTCCCACTCTTCCTCTCTACATCTCCTTTTATGCTGGCAACTTTCCTCAGGTGGGCCACCTACACTCAGCACCATGCTGATTTAATTCAGCTGGTGTTAAGTTGACTACCAGTTTTTAATCCTTAACAACATGAATGGCACCTCAATAAAGCTACTGGAAAGAACAACAACAACAATAAAAATAAAACCCTCAAAACAATGTCGACACCGTACAAATTTTCATTAAAAATACTCCACATCTCTTCATACAACATTTTGGTGCCTGATTTATATTGAGTGTGTTCAGCTTCCCCATCTGATTGCAGTGAGCTATTTTACTACCTGATTTTAACTGAAGAGAATGCACCCTCTTTTTTTTGCTTCATTCACCTCAATCCTAATGTAGTTTTATTGACTGACAGTGAAGGAGAGGCCAATGAGGGATATTTAGAGATTCTTTCTAGGATGAATCCTCACAGTACAGAGATGTGACAGCCTTCAACTGACATATGGTGATACCTAAAGTTTTCATTCAGACTATAAAGTCTTTTGCTGATTCACTACCATAAACATTAAACAAGCACCAATTATGGGCCCAGGCCCTTAGGATGCCCTGTTGAATAGACAAGTTTGTCTTTCTGCTGTCAAAGAGTAGAGGCTTATAGGCAAAGGGACTGTATCATTATCATGTGGTCAGTACTTGGATTAAATCAGCAGAAAAGAACATTTCACCTCATGGGACCATGGAAGAGGCTTCCTAAAGGGCGAAATCTCAGAGGAGAACCTTACAGGGTCATGTGGGGTGGGATAGACATGGTTGATAAAGAGGGAACATATAACGCAAAGTATTGAAGCAAGAATAATATGGGGTGGGCAGGCTCATAACCATAAAAATTCCATCCTAATCCAAGTGTCAACAGCAGAGCAAGGTGGGATATAGTAGGTACGAGGTGCCAACAGCAAAGCAGGATACAGATACTCGAGGATACAGAAAATTTTGGGAGCAAATTGTGGGAGTGGGGTGTGTCTAAAACATGCTAAAGAGTTAGGAGGCTTTGACTTCATTTTATAAGAAGCAAGAAAGCTACTGAATCTATCTATCTATCTATCATGTATCTATTATCTATCTTCTATTTATCATGTATCTATTATCTATCATCTATCATGTATCTATTATGTCTATCTGTATATTTATCTATCTATTATCTATCATCTGTCATCTATTTATCATGTATCTATCTATCTATCCATCTATCATCTATCATCTGTCTGTGCTGGGAACGGAACCCAGGGCTTTACGCATGCTAGGCAAACACTCTACTGCTGACCTCCATCCCCAGAATGCCTTTAAACCATCAAGTTCTATATTAAATTGCATTTTGAAAGACACTGATGATTCTGAAGAGAAATGGATTTGCCTAGGGGAGGGGTGATAATAAACACTGAGGGAAGGGAATTGGCTACAGAGTTATTAAAATAAATCAAGTGAAAAGATGTTAAGGTGGAATTAAAGAGGATGAAAGATAAGAAGCTGGGGATAGATTCCTGGTGCAGGTGAGGTTGAACCAGCTGGTTTTAGTATCTCTGCATTCAGGTGCCTGTCCCTCCTCATTGATCGAAAAGACCCTAACCATCCATGTGCAATAATGCCTGGTCTTCATACACTTAAAAATTTCTGTTATATTGTTTATAATTTACTTTTAAATAATTCAATATAAGTACTGTGTGACATGTAGGCTGTAACGTAAATCCTAGGTGTGGTTAGCCACCAGTTGAAAAAACCTAATCAGAAATAAACACTTGGCAAAGAGTTAATTAGCAGTTGAGATATTTTAATCCAGTGATGCTGAGCCTTTTAGAGGTTTCAGTGACAACAAATAGCCATCTGTGGCACACATGCTGTATGGTCACTACCACTGTTTTGATCAAAATCCATTATCCAAAAGAGGTGGTCACCTCATCACTCCCTGTGTGAATCCGTGCTGGAGGAGGGGAAAGGAGCAGAAAGGGAATTTGAATTGCATCTATACCCATGGATTCAACCAACTGCAGATGGGAAACATTTGAAGAAAATAGCTGCATGCCTACTGAACATGCACAGAGCTTTTCCTTGGCCATTATTCCCAAAATAATTCAGTATGATGATTATTTACATAGATATTATAAGCAATCCAGGGATGATTTAAAGCATATAGGAGGATGCATATAGGTTACATGTAAATACTACACTATTTTATATAAGGAATTTGAACATTTGTGGATTTGGGTGTCCAAGGGGGTCCTGGACTCAGTTCCCTGTGGGTACCAAAGACCAATTATATATAACTAAGAACTAGGGGTTTAGCTCAGTTGTAGAGCACTTGACTGGCAGGTAGTAGGCCTTGGGTTTGAACCTAAGTCCTGAGGTTCAAAATATTTACCTTATGTTGGTTTGACACTAAATATAGAAGACTTTAAAGAACATGTTTTAAAGAACATGTTTCTCATTATGGGTGTCACAGAATCTACCTGTGGAGAATGAGATGAATATCACCTTCATTTTTCAGATGAGAAAACTGAGGCTCAGAGTTGTAATATGATTTAAAGTGACAGAAATTCAAAGTGAGAGCCAGACCTCAAGTATTTTCTTTTCTTTTTCCATTATATCCTCCTGATTTGCCTTTGAAAAAAAAAAAAAGCATCCAAAAGAGGAAAAACTAAGGACAGGGTAATTCATAGTGGGAACATCACTCTACTAACTGCATTAACAGTTGGTTAGAGTTTCATTTCTGATGTTTTCTTCCATTTAAATTGTGATGATGGGCATGAACCCAACCTTTTTTCCACCAATAATTGCACACTCAAGGAAAATATTATATACCCTAGTGGCTAGGCTGTAGTGTGTTTCAATTTTGAATGACCTATTAGCTTACCTCCGCATGTTTACCCAGGTTTTGTTCCCAGATATTTCAAAATATTCACAATTAGTTTAAATGACATTAATTGTTAAGGTATTTGTTAAGGTATTGACAACCCTCAGGAAAAACATTCCTAACTAATTAAAAGGAAAGATGCAGGGATCTATCAATTACAGCTTGCAGAGGTGAAGGAATAGCAAGGGGCAGAAATCAGTGGGTTTGTAAATGACAATGTGGGCTGAGGACTCACTGGGACAGATCCAGTCTTTGCATTTTTCACTGAGTAGAGTTCAAGGTGCTGGCTTTTATACTCTCCCTAACCCCTTTATACTCTCCCCTGTACCCCTGTGCTTTTTGGCAGTCCTGAAGCCATTCTGCTCTCCCTGGGTGGCCCCAGACCCCCCAAGGAGGAAGCGATCAACAGTTTTGATGCAACACTTGAAACTGTTGTTTCCCATCTATTCCTTCATAGCTTGGGGTTGCCTGGCCTGTGCACAAGATGAGACACTATTGTTTCTTCCTTGATGTTTTCTGAATACTTACTTGGAAATGAATCCTTCTCACCATTTATTCCACTGCTAGACATTCAAAGAGAATTAGTGGCAGAGACAGACATGTGGAAATCTATTTTGCGTGCATCAAGAGGATGAGTTCAATGCATGGAGTCTTAGCATAAATCAATAAGGTCAGATAGGGAGAGACAGCAGGAACAGGCAGGACACTCCGCTTCAGAGTGTCAACCACAGCATTACATGGGATCAGGTGTTTGCCAGACACAGATAGGGAAGAACAGAAGGAATAGTGTGTGTAAATGGGAGGAAAAAGAAGCATGTTTGACATAGCATATCCTTGTATGTCATGCCTTGGTGTTCGCATATGATCCCACAGCCAATGTGGTGGGTTTTTGAGTAGGAAGGTGACATGGGCATATTCTCCTAACTAGAAAGACAGTGCTGGTGGCAGTAGGAAGGAGGGAGGCTAGAGAGACCAGTTCTGAGCAGCAAGAATAGTTCCAGGGATGTCAGCCCCAGCCAGTGTGCAGCGACTCCACAGTGATGCAACAGGGACAGTGCACAGGGCACTAGAAAGGAAGACATCAGTGGTAACTCACTCAGTGATTGATGGGGCAGAAGCAGGGTCCACACCTGGGTCTGTCTGGAAAGGCCTTTGGCAGGTAAGGCTCAAGTAAGGCTGGTGTTCGGAGTGGTCAGAAGTCAGCAGAGGATTTTTCCCTTTCCAAAGAAAAGCAAAAATCCTTACACAGAGCAGTGGGTCTTTTGGCTATTGCATTGTTTACTTCTGTATTCCTCCACAGCTAAGGACATTTCTCTTTCGCTTTTGCAGTAGCTTTATCTCCTGCAATTAATCTGCCACCTCGTGGCCTAATGAGAAATTCCAATTTTCATGGATCGGAGAGGGAGGCTGGAGGGAATCAATGCTCTTTTTGGCTAATTTAAACATCAGGAAGGTACCGACCTTGAGAGGAACACATGAGCACAGGAGTGCCTTCTTTAATAATGTAATGCCTCTCTCCCCTGCTGTCCAGAGGCATTTTGTGATTGGAATTCAGAAGTAATGAAGAAGTGCTTGAGTCACTGGGCTTTTATGTCTGTATGCTTTTGACTCCATAAAGTGAAAATTAGAGTGTACTCTTTATATATTAGCAGGTGCCCTAGAATCTACATAGTCCTGTGTCTTACTTTTCTCATTGCTGAGGCAAAATACTAGCCAACACCCAAAGTTAAAGGTGGAAAGGATTATTTGGCATGGCAGAGGGGCAATGCAGAGGAGAAACAGGCCATGGCAGGCAGAAGGCAAGCATAAGCAGCAGCCACAAGCAAGCAACAAGCAACAAGACACGTCCACAGCTCTGTCCCTTATATCTTACTCAGGCTACCAGAGTCAATCCCAGCATCATGACCTTGATCCAGCAGCACAAACTGTAGACTCAGCCACCTTTCAAAAAGCCCTGCCTATGACTGCATGAGACTTTGGGGGGACATCAAGGTATAAGCCATAACACCATGTAAGATTAATTTCAACGTCCAAAATATTTTTTAAAATAGTAAGGTGAATTTGCAGATGTAAATAAAACTTGGACACTGAACACATATTCAGTAGGATAAAGGAAAAACAAAAAGTACATTAATGGACTCTCCTTCCTATAGTCAAGATCTGAGACTACTACATCGTCGAAACCAATCTTCAGAAGTGGAGAGGGATGCTTTGGCAGGAGATGGGTGATCAGATTATGTCTTCAAGTCTACACAAAGCAACTAAGCAACAGCCCCAAACTGAAATTTGCCCTGATGATCTGGTGTG